>JBAFWW010016530.1:36321-74114 GCA_036873685.1 Agapornis canus
GGGGAAGGAGGGGGCGTGTCCTACCGGAGTCCCGCCCCTCGGGGGCTATAAATAGAGGCGGCACATGAGGCCAGCAGCCACAGGTGAGGGGCTAGCCAGAGTTCTAGTTAGCATTAGCGGGACTGAGCACCCGGCAACCGGATAAACACCGACCGCTTACCGGACACCCACCTGCTGACTGATTAACTGATTGACCGGCCGCTTACCGGACACCCACCCGCTGGCTGATTGACTGACCTATCTATCGGCCGCTTATCGGACACCCGCCCGTTGACCGACAGGGAGCGATGAAGGCCGCCCGGATCGCCCTGCGCACCGCCGTGCCCCTGGCCGGGACCAGCGGTGTCAACAGCAGCCGCGCGGTGCCGAGGGAAGTGGAGCAGTTTTCCCGCTTCTCCCCGTCCCCGCTCTCCATCAAGCAGTTGCTGGACTTCGGTGAGAGCCGGGGCGAGCCCGGGGGGTCGGGGGCTTGTTTACCAGCCCAGCACCGGGGCTCAGGGAGGGGAGTGGCGGGACTGAGTCCCTCTGGGGACCTGCCGGCACCGGGGTAGGAGGGAGATCGCCTCAAGCACCCGTGGGCCCGTTGCTGGGCGATGGTGAGCTGTGAGTGCTAGGGTCAAAGCTGAGGATACCCTGCAGCGATGCTTTCGGTGGTGTTAATGCGATGGGGGGAGGAGGGAGGGGGACCAAGGGTTCATTAGCTAAGGGGTGTTTTCGTGTTCAGCGGCACACGTTATCAGGGAGGGAGGTGTCATTAGGCTTGTCTTGCTGGAGTGAACAAGCTGTACCCAGGTCTGATTACTGCTTTGGCAGCTGTGAGGTCTGTGCTCGAATGACATTTTCAGACGTCACCCTGAAGAAGCTCTTGTTTACAAAGCCTGGAGTGCCTTTCTTAGAGGATTAAAAATAAGTCCTCGGTCTAAATGGGAAATGTACACGGATTGATGTCTTGCTGTCATGAGAATAACACTTGGCACGAACATAAATGCATGCTTAGGAGAACTGGCCAATAACAGTATGATGACTGCAGAGGAATTTAGTTCTGAACTCTGTGGGAAGACAACGATTTGTAGTTGTATCTGGAAACTTATAAACTTCTTTTTTTTTTTTTTTTTTAATTCTTATTATTTTGGATTTATCCACAGGCTCAACTAATGGGTGTGAGAGAACTTCTTTTGCATTTTTGCGACAAGAACTTCCTGTGAGGTTTGCAAACATACTGAGAGAAATTGATCTTCTTCCTGATAAATTACTAGGCACTCCATCAGTACAATTAGTAAAAAGCTGGTAAGTAAGAGCTGCTTGAATTCAGTCTGTAAAATAATACAGCTTGGGGAATGTTGTTGTCATAGACTTTTTTGAAGAGTAGAAGACAACAACAAAATTGCTAACTGTTGCATACTGTCCTTTTCTGGCATAGTAAAATTAATCTGAAAATTAGACTGCTAGATTGTTATTTTTGAATAGTTCTTTTAAAGCTAGTAATTTGTAGTAGCTGGTAGAGCAAATCTCACTTTTTGCCCTTTAAGAAAGAAGAAAAGGTGTTCTGTTTTCCCATAGTGTTATAGACCCTCAAAGCTAAACAAAAATGGGAAAGCAGGCTATATACATGTTTAATTCTCCCACTGATGGAATTACTAACAACTTCCATTTCATAGCATAGTGCCTTTACCTGTGCAGGAGGTGTTTGGAATTCAGTGCTGTTGACACAGCGGTTGGATCTGATTCAACCTTGCTTTACTGGCATAAAGGACAAAAGTATTAGAGTGAGATCTAGAAAATGTTCTTAATCTAGTAAACAGCTGTGCCTTTGCAGCATGTGTCAAGGCTGTCAGATGTTAGCACAAGAGGCTCAAGTACTTAATGTGTGCCAAAGCTGATCAGATATGGGAAAAAAACCAATAATTGGCTTAGGTGGTTTCTGATCCATGTTGTCATTTGGATCTTCTTTTGAAACACTTTCCTTCTCAAGAGCTGTAAGGAGATCCTGCATACCTAAAGTGATGGTTTAGATTTCTGTGAGTAGCAGGTGCAAAAAGAGGCTTTTGAAACTTCTAGGGTTCAGGCAGTCAAGAAGTGTTCAGGTGTGATTCCATACTTGAATGGAACTTTGATACTTTGAAGGTACTTGAAACTTCAAGGTGCCTGGTTAAGAATAACAATTTGGACAAGACAAAAGTTCCTAGACTAATAAAAATCAAAGTAATAGCATGTGTTTCTTGGGTTCTTTTTTAATAGGTATATGCAAAGCCTAAGAGAGCTGATTGAGTTCCATCACAAAAACCCAGATGACCAGAAAGTCCTGTCTGAGTAAGCTTTTCATTTGTTTCTTTGAACTTTTGATCTTGCATTGCACTTTTCACAGTGTAGTCAGTTTAGATCTAGACAGCTGTCATGACCTGAATTTGATAATCTAGCAGGAAGTGCTGGATAGAACAAGCTGGTTTAAATTTGTGATAATTTTCAGCAGTATTGTAAACAAGTATGACCCACTGCAGCTTCATTTCAAGGACATACTGCTCCTTGAACAGTCATGCCAGAGAAGTATCAACGAAAGTATCTGATGTCACACCTCTGCTTCTTAGCAAGACATCAGCTAGGATTTTATCCCTTTTCTCACATTCTCCTCTGCTTAAACTATTATCAATAGTAAACAGGCAGTGAATTTGACGTGGCTAATGAGAACATGTTTTGCATGAAAAATATTAAACTCTTATGGGTTAGGTCAGCAAGAGATTACTGCCAAAATAATAATAAAAAAAAAAGACTGTATTTTATTAGTAAGGTAGTTACCTGTGCTGCTGCTGGATTAGATAATGACATTGTACAAATCTTGCCTCCATGTAGTCCTAGAATAATGTTCTAAAAAGATCTCTTTTTGACTTAGATTTATAGATACATTAATTAGAGTCCGGAACAGACATCATGATGTGGTTCCTACAATGGCACAAGGAGTCATTGAATACAAAGATACTTTTAAAGTTGATCCTGTCACCAATCAAAACATCCAGTATTTTTTGGATCGTTTTTACATGAGCCGTATTTCCACTCGGATGCTAATGAACCAACACAGTAAGTAGAAGTTTTTACCTGAGAAAAGTCTTCACTCTAATGAGAAACATGTTTATGTAAACAGTTCTTAAAACTGTTGATCTGCTGCAGATGATTTTGTGGGACAATAAGAAGTTGGGAACTAAATCTGTGACAAAAGTAATGGGAAAGTCTTTAGTCTAGAAAACAAGTTAATCGTAATGTCTTTTGTGTAATATGTAGGCACCTCATTCTTTACATATGAAAAACCTTTAGATACTGAATTACAGAAAAGTCAACCATGTTTGCTGGTAGTAGATACCATTTTTAGCTCACAAAAGGCATAAACAACACTCAGTATCATACATGATCATGTGTTGTGATCACATGGTATTAGTGTAAATTTAAGGCTTCTTTTTTTTTTTTTTTTCTAATACAGTATTGTTTTATCTCAAACAGCTCTTCTTTTTGATGATAAATCCGGCTCAGGGCACCCAAGGCACATTGGAAGTATTGATCCTTGCTGTGATGTTGTTGAAGTAGTGAATGGTATGTATTCTCAGATCCTTAATGTTTCTGTTCATGATCAGTATTCATATTTGATTGCAAGCAGTTTAGATAACCAATATGTGTTGTAAAGGATGTGGACTGGTTTTTATTGATAAAGGTGAAAGCAGTCTATCTAAACACAAGCTTTTATAGGATAGAATTTAAAATACAAAGTAGCAGTAAAAAATGTGTTGGAATAAGGCCTAGCAACTGACAGGTGAGGTAGGTGTTGGGATTGGCATCACCTACTGATAGATAGCAGATGCATCTGTTAGGGTTATCAGTTTGTACTGAGGATTTGCCCATACTGCGCATGTGTTCTCAATTTTTAATATACACAGTGGTTGCAATGTTCTCAGTCCTTTGAGACACAGGCTTAGAGGCCATAAAGTCTTAGCAGCTAATGCAGTTAAAAAAATCGTACTTTATATTAAAATGAATTTCTACAGTGTTTGATGCTATACTTGACATCTTTATTTAAATATTTCAGATGCTTATGAAAGTGCCAAGATGTTGTGTGACCAGTATTACTTAACATCTCCAGAACTGAAGCTTAATCAAGTGAATGGTAAGATGAGAGCTTTTATGTCTGTTCTCCTGCAAAAGCCAAACCCCTGCTTTTGTTAAATCTAAAGGCTCTCATTTTTTTAGCCTAAATGGAACATACCAGTTGATCTGTCGTGGGCTCTTAATTCTTTCTTACAGTAATCTGCATTGAAACTCAAATGTCATGGTATCTTAAATACTAGATTTCTTGAGTTAATATTTATGAATTCCAGAGAAGTAAGACTAACCTGTACTTAAAGTAAGTTGTTAGAGAGTAGCTTTGTATCTGGAGTGAGAAAGTGAAGCTACTGACTGAAATACTGCTTCTTGTTCAGCCTGCTTGCATGTGTCTGATCTCAGGTGTTCTGCTTAATTTCTGAAATCCCTATGTATAAAAGGGAGTTAATACTTGAGGTTTGGGTTTTTTTTTTTTGGTGGGTTTTTTTTTTTTTTTTCAGTTTATTTGAAAAGAAAGTGTTATTAAGCAAATGGCAGTTCAGCCTAAACACTGTTCTGAGTTGTTTGGTCATTTGTGTGGATGGGGAACAAAATAGAAGTCTATTTATTGTGCTTGTTTTGGCATACAACTTGTATCCAAGTCTAGCATACAAAACTTGGATACAATACAGAAAAATTCCATCACCCTTTTAAGTCTGTATGTTCCCTTTCTCTAGGAAAACACCCAGGAGAACCAATTAACATTGTATATGTTCCATCTCATCTTTTTCACATGCTTTTTGAACTCTTTAAGGTATGTTGGTATAAACTATTTCTTCCCATAGTAGTCTGAGCTGGAGAATGAATACTTAATCTTTAGCTAGATGTGAATGAAATAAAGTTTTGCATAGGACAATGAGTTTTCTGGTTGTTTTTTTTTTTTATTTGGGGAATAACTTAGACAGTTGAAAAACAAGCTGAAATAATTTCTAGGAGAGTACTTGGATGCTTACATGTGATGGTAAATGGGATGGGGTAAGGGAGAGACATGAAGTTGTGATCACTGCTAGTCACCAGCATTTAGAGATTAAATCTCTAAATCTGCAGATTTGCCCTCACGCTTTTTTGGTTGAGTGGGTGATGTATATTGAAGTAGTGAATGGGCCTCAATTAATGTGGGGTCAACATGGGGTGCAGAATTCTGGCAGCCAGCCTATAACAGCTTCTGAACCCTGCTCTTCAGAAACATGGTGACTTTTAAAGATACTATGTTATTTATTTTACATTGGCTGAATTATGTTGGGCAAGATGAGTGTAATCTTCCAGGCATGGAAGATTCCTGGCTATGGTTTAGTTACTTTTAGGTGTGAGATCTCCTCTCTTCTGTTCTGCTAAGTTTCAGGAATGTAGGCCCTGATAAGAATAGGGGTTAACTGCTCTCAGCCTATGCATAACAACAGTATGATTTTAAGTGTATAGATTATCAACATTCTCTGCTAATAGTGACCTTCTTCTCAATAGAATTCAATGAGGGCAACTGTTGAATTCCAAGAAGGCAGTCCTTCCCTTTCTCCTGTTGAAGTGACAGTTGTTCTAGGACAAGAAGACCTGGCAATTAAGGTATTTTGTTGCCCTGCTACCATATGGGTTTAATGTTATCTTTGATTGCATATGCTGCAGAAAATTCTATTAAAAGAACTTTCAGCCTTTGACAACAGATCAAAGATAGTATGCATGAGCATTCTGGCCATAGCCACCATTTAGTGCAGTTAGCTAAATGAAAAGTAATATGCTACAAAAGCAAATGTTTGCATTTGTTACTATTGGAAAGGTTTGTTCAAATAACAGTGTTTCATATACCATTCTTAGTATATGATTGTAGTTAACTTTACTCTCTCCTAAATCAGATCTCAGACAGAGGAGGTGGTGTTCCAGTAAGGAAAATTGAGCAGCTGTTCAGCTACATGTATTCCACAGCACCAAGGCCGAGTATGGACGATGGTCGAAATACCCCTCTTGTAAGATATTTTCAATATTCATGTTGCTAATAAGGCTGTTAAGTGTTGGACACACTATTAGGTTAATGGATAATGACATGCTATGTCCACCCTACTGCTTTCTGGGATATACAAAGATTAATGGGACCTCATAAATACGAGTTAATGCTTTCTGAAACATGTTTTTAATATCTGGCTTAGTGGAAAAAAATGTGCTTTTAAAGGTATAAACAAAGAAGAGCATTCCACTCTGAGTCTAACCCTGTTCTTTTGTTATACTCCAGTAACAATTTATTTGGTCTTCACTCCCACTTGCTCCTTGAACTCATAAGTTATGCTAGCTTTATGGAAACCAGCACAACTGGAATAGGCTTAGACTGTTGTTTGTCTGATTACTAGTAGTGAACTCCTTTTGCTGATCTACTAGGAGTTTGCTACTAGTATTAGGAAAAATGGGGGAGGGATAATACAGAATGTAATGTGTAAAAGTGGGACACGTAGATAAACCCTTCCTCTTTCATGGAGATTTGTTGGGGCTTTTTTGGTTGATTTTGTTTAAATTTTTATTTGTTTGTTTTTTTTTTCTTGTGGTTTTGTTTTTTTAATAGTCAGTTTTAATATTCTATATGAAATTGATTTAATACTTCTTTCCTCTTTTAAGAGGAAGTGAAAATGACTTTCTAATAGTTTAAAATCTCTGAACGCTTTCCCACTGTTTAAATTGTCTTGTACTTTATTTTTAGGCTGGCTTTGGGTACGGCTTGCCAATTTCTCGTCTGTATGCTAAATACTTTCAAGGAGATCTAAATCTCTACTCAATTTGTGGTTATGGAACAGATGCTATTATCTACTTGAAGGTATGTGTTTATTTTGGTTAAATACACAATAAATGCCATTAATGCAGGGAGGTAACTACTCAGTATCATTTTGCGGTAAACAGATTACCTGCTCATGTGTAGAAAAGTTCTCATTTTTATTAAGCAATGCCAGTGTACAGCAGTGTAACTACTGTCTAGAATTAAAGAGGTCACTTGGCTTTAGTCTACTTGAAAAGCTATGAATGAGAGTCTCCTCAGTTTTTAGATTGTATTCCATGAACCAGTATATAACAAACCCTAACACAAATTACTGGGGAAAGAGTAAAGTAACAGGAAGGTGTGAACAACAGATCTGATTTCTTTACTGTTGTTTCTTTATATGGACATTCTGGTTGTCAGAGTAAACTAATCCTTAAAGAGTCTAGTACCTGGTCCTGTTCAACATCTGCCAGACAGCCTATATATGGGATTGAGGTATCAGTAATCTTGAATACCTGACATCTAGCATGCACTGCTGCTTTTACAAGTAATCTGGACAAAATGACTGCATGTTCTTTTCATTTCTCTGTGCTTACTCATGGGAAAAACATGCTTTGAATTTCTTCTAGTAAACAAAAAACATAGTTCCCAACACATTGAAGCAGTGCAAAGGAAGAGAGTGTTCAGCTATATACATGTTGAATTTCTATGTATGAGTTTCCCAATAGAATATGATTATTATTATAAAATATGGAAGTAGGGAAGGAACAAATTTTAAAGTTTCTTCAGAATTTTGTAAATCAAAGATCTCTTCCTCATCTTTCAGGACTATCTTGAAAACAGGCTACAGGGAAACTCTAAAGGCCTAAATACGATTTGATGTTACTGCATTGGTCGTTATCCAAAGCAGACATAGATAATGAAACACAAACTACTGCATCTATTGTAGAAACATTTGTGTAAATAAGTTTGTTTTGTAGTGTCAGTGGCTTAACACTTGAAACATAACTGCATGGATTTTTACCAAGTGGAACTACTGAGAGGTAGAAACCAAGTAAATTTTTTCCTTCTTGATTTTTAGGCGTTATCAACAGAATCAATAGAAAAATTGCCAGTTTTTAACAAATCATCTTCGAAGCGTTACCAGGCCACGTCAGAAGCAGATGACTGGTGTGTCCCAAGTAAAGACCCAAAGAATTTATCAAATCAGAGTGCAGCTCTTTGAAGAGAAGTTGGTATCCAGGCACCTGAAGGGATCAAGCTGGCTTCTCAAAAAAGACTAGTGTTTGGAAGTACTCATCTACTTCCAAACAAGCAAATTCTTCAGTTTTAGGACTGGCAGAAGATAAAGAAGATAAGGCTGTTACAGCCTGGGCTGTATGCTCTGAGTGTCAAATCCTTCTGCAGCCTTCAGGCTGAGGAAAATAGGAACGTGTGTCTGTGAAGAAGATCTGTGTATAGAGGAAAACCAGACTATATTTTTAACTGTGATCAAAAACTTGATGTGGTAGAGGTGTGCAATTTTTCAAGTCCTTTTTAATGCTTGAATACTGATAAATGTCAGTTATGCTGGTGTATATTTTTCTCCTAGAATAGTTATCAGCTGTTCATCTTATTATAGAACTTCTCAGGTACACAATACCTATGCTTTAAAGATGTATTTATAATATTTGGAAAGGCAAAGATCCACTTAATGTGGCAGTCTTGTAGCAACATACAAACAACATTCAAATACAGCCTGACTGGAAAGGAGGGAGGGAGGGAGGAAGTGTTTTCCATGTATACTGAAGTCCTGTTTCTTAAAAAACCCTAAGCAAACATAATAGTTCTCGTGTGATATCTTGCTCTGAGATTTACATCACCAGAGGTTTCTTTTATGTTAAGCTGTTCAGGGAAGACTAGCCATGTAAGTCTCCTATGTGTAAGATAAAAAAGAAGGAAACCAGAATAATTTTGAAAAGTACTGGAAAGGAATGGAAAGCTACTTGGTTATAGCAGCTGTAACTTTAGGCTGCATCTAGCTTATATTCCTGCACTCCAGAAAGTATGTGCCAAGTAAGTCAGGATTTTCTAAGAACTGAAGTCTGAGATGCAAGTTGAATGGAAAGGTTTTGGTGATTTGTATTATGGAAGCATGATATGGGAAATGGCATGTTTAAAACATGGTCTTGTGGTTCCTTTTTGTCTTGCTGTTAGAAGTTCCGTAGCTCAGGACACTAACCTAAAATCTGCCTGTTGTTTTTGTGGTCCAATACAAATTTGACACTAGCTCAAAGAAGTACATGGGGCTTCTACACCCTGAAAGCTGCAAGGAGTGGTGAAGGTCTCTTTGAAAGGTTTTCAGGACAGATACTGTTGAATTAGAATTCTAAGAACTGTTCATTGTAGTAGAAAGACTTTAGGAAAGAGAAGTTTTGAAAGGTGAACAGCACTGAAAACAGAATAATTCTCATGAACAGTGAAACAATGGGGAATTGTCACAGTGGGAGAGAGCTATTGGGGAAATATCCCATTCTCAATAAGCTGCTTCGTTTCCCATCTTCTTTGTGCATTTTCTCCCTTGTAACAACAGAAGTTAAACTCTTTGACGTTGCCAAACTGGCCAGTCAAAGTTTATCAGGGCTGTATAATACTACTTGAATTTTTTTTTACTAATTAGCATATTCTCTTAAGTGAATATGTCCTTTTCAAGAAGCTGTAAGTACAGTATTTAAAGCATCCTGTTCAGTTAGATGACTGTTTCCTAAAACAGATTTGTATTTGTTGGACAGAAAGCCACTCCATACTCTATCTACTGTGAATACTGAATATTTTTAAAAGGAATGTTAAAGATTATGTTTAGAAGTATTGGTGATAACTACTGAGTGTAATAACTTCGGTACTGCATCAAGGCCGTTTTTATCCCAGGGACTAAGCTGCAGTCACCAAAAGTCACCAGATCATTTCTGAGCTCAGCTCAGTATATAGAATGGATGATAAAAATTTTATACCTTTGTCTAGAATATACGGGTGTGAAAAAGCTGCCTTAACTGCCATAGTATACCTGAGTATTTGAATTGGAATCAAGGTCACAAAAAGATACCTACGTAGTCATTGTTGTCAACTAAACTCAAATTACACCTCTGTCTGTACTCTGTAATGCTTAAACATGAGTTGAGATCTCATGGTATACCGTCTGCCTGTAGCATAGCTGCAGCTACTCCAGGTCAGTGCTGGAACAGCTGCTTCAAAGCAGATGAGGCACACAGGCACATCTGTAACGTTGCTTGCAGTGAAGTTGCAGAACACATTCAGAGGGCAGACAGACGTGTGTATAGCACTTAAGAAATTCATATGGAATCTCTGGTGTTAAAAATTTCTTAAGGGCTACCTACCTAAATACTACAGAACCTTTTTCACCATTTACTGAATTTTTATTCCTGGAAGTAGAGCTGTAGCCTTAAGCTTTTTACTTGGATGTAGATGTTGAAATAATTTTATAATAAAATCTTCTGAATGGTTGTTGTCTTTCTTTTCAGAAATGTAGTTCAAGCAAGGGCCTTTTTTTATTTTAAGCCTTAAGAGTTAAGCAAATCAACTTTTATACTGTGTCAATAGGTGTAGCAGGAGGAACACTGAAACAAAGGTCTGCTTGTGCTTAGTGCTGCATCTGTTGAGTCTATGTAGTGATTATGATCAGTGCACCACCTCACACATGACCTTATTCTTTCTAATGAGGACAGTACTGATCAACAGAGATGAGGATTGAGAATCCTTAGTGCACACTGTACCTTCTGAAATACATTTTGTTGTTGTTCAACTGTAAAGAATATGAAAAATCACCACTGTTATTTTTGTTTCATATAACGAAGGGCAGTCATCATCAAGTGTCATATTTAAATCTTTCCACAGACTAGATGAAAGCCTCTCATCCAGCTCTGAAGCAGGATACAACTGGCTTTTATCAGCTGATTTGTCAGAGAATAGCAGTTAGCAGATGCAGTGGACTGTGCCATGATCAAGCAGTCCTGTTCAACTGGTGGTTTATCAGAAGTGTGTTTGCCTGGGAATGCCCTGTATCAACATTAAGATGGCAGAATAACTGCAGAACTGGGTGTAGATAATTCACCTGAGAGAGGAAAGGTAAAAACCAGCCAGACTCTGAGTGTCTGGTAGTAATCTACAAGTGACAGCCTCATGTACTGAGTTTTTTAAAGGTTTTTCATCTGTATGAACAGGGGAGTGGATCAGATGGGGTAAGCTTTAAGCATTTTGGAATAACAGAAATGCAACACTGATATACTGATGTAGGTCAGGTGTGTTGAGATAAACCCAAAACTAAAGTATATGAGGGATATTAGCAAGCTACTGTGGAAAGCAACCACCTGCTGTGTTTTCCACATCTGCTTTTACTGTCTTGCAGACCCTAGAGACAGGACTAGCACATTTTCCCTTAGTGTTTTACAAGTAGAAATACATATATATGCATTCTTCACCTTACCCATGGCAGGCTTGGTAGTCACACATGCTGTATGTGTGAGCCAGTCATGCTGTGGGTGCAGCAGGGATGTATCCCACTTGCTGTGTTGCCTGATGTCAAGCACTTTGCTTAGCAGGCAATGTGTGGTGTCTCCACAGCACAATGCTCGCAGGCCATCAGTTCCAGCCACACTGCTGCAGCCCAGAAGTTGCCAGAGGTTGAAATGGTCTTTTTTCCCCCAGTGAGTAACAGAGATCATGCACCCAACTCCTGATTCAGCAAAACACCAGAGGTACAGGGCTGGCTTACTTCTAGCATGTCAGAGGTTCATTGAAATCAACAAGTTTACTCAATGGCTAAAAGGCATTCTGGTTTCATAGGAGATAAGTAGATGTCGCTTTTCCTTCCCTTTCCCCCTCAATCAGGACCTTACAAAGCCAGGTTCCTGATGTCAACAGAAACCATGCCCAAAGTACCCTATGTTTTCTCTTCCAGACCATTAGCTTAAACACGTACACTGATTTTGCTACTGTGCCTTGGGCACACATCCAGATTAATCTCCCTGGAGCTTTGTTACGCAGTTGTTCATTATAGTCCTTTTCCTGTTGCTTACCCAAGCCTTTGAATACACCAGCCTTTGCCCTGAGCATGCAATAATGGCCTTCCCAGAGCATTATTACAAAACAAGATTTGCTGCCTTGGTTAAGAAACACTAATGGACTGGGAAAATAAGGTTTTGTTGGGGTTTTAATTTTGTTTGGGTTTTCTCTTTTCCTTTATGGTAGTGATGATGACTTAGAGAATCATGTCATAACACCCAAGAATTGTCTGCCCTTAAATTGCTGGGCAGTGTTGGCAAATGGAAGGTAGAACTTGGAGTTTAAAATGCCTCAGCTCAGCTAATCTGGGGGGTTGGAAAGGTGAAGAGGAAGGGGCACACTTCTGGGTTAACATCTTCAGTTAATGCAACATCTTTGCATTCCCCAAAAGCTGACAACATAATTTTAGATGCCTATATACCAATACTGGCACCAATACAGGCCCTATGGTGGTGTTGCACATTGTGCTGGGATGCACATTCAAGACAGAATGACTGAGTTGGAACTTCACATGACACTGCTCCTCCTTGCAAAGGAGTCAACAAAGAGAAAGCAGGACACCCCACCCAACAGCCTCGGTGCTTCTTCTCTCCACTCACCTCACAGGGACAAAAGGGCAGAAAATCTCCATAGGCAGCCTCGGTTCTTCCCTGCAATTCTGAATGTTGGATGACACAGCAAGAGCTAGAACACAGTCCTGGGTGTTCAGAATATTCTGAGGCCTCTTGATGAGTAATATTTTTAAATGAGTAGAAAAATATGTATGGGGTATCAGGAGCTGCTTCTCATCAAGCCTCCTCAATATTCCTTCTGCAGCTATGAAAGAGAACAAAACCAGAGTGCAACAAATTCGCTTATATAGAATTAGCAGATCTTCCTGTGTCACTCCCTTGATTTGCAGTGCCTAGCAAGAAGAGGCAAGAAAAGAAAGGACTACCTTATTTTCTGCTGCATGAGAGACCTCAAAGGATGAGCTTTATGCTGCCTTCCAGGAGTCATGTCCAGTTGAAAAACTGGGCAGACTAGAGATGAGGGAAATGCATCAAGAGGAATGACCACCATTCCCACCATTTGGGACTGCAGAGCATTCTCCTGGAAGGTGACAGAGAAGTTCTAGTTTAGGATGGCCATACATTAATATGATACTTTGAGACATGCCCTGCCTGAAAGGCTCAAATAGGGAAATCAAATACAAAAAATGACAATTCTTTTCATTGTTGTTTATAGCTTGGACTTTATGTATTATATTGCATTAGGGGACTGTACCTGAAAGCCAAGAACCTTGGCATGAGGTTCGGCACACCCAGGGCAACATTTTATCATGACATTATGTATGTTTCTCTATGTATGTGCTGAGGTGCAAGTTGTATATCTAAACATCCTTTCTCATGACCAGAGTCAGATACCTAGATATCTAGAGGACTCCAGAAAGCTCTCAGCCCCTCCTGAAGCAGACACCTATTTCTGGCCAGCTGAATAGCTCTCCTGTCTCCAGTTGCAGAGATCAACTGACCTTAATGGGACCCCAGAAATTTGTGGTACATGGAGGCACCTGTGTTTAGATGGCTTTAGCAGTAAACTGGCTTCGAGCTAATTCAGCTACCTAAAAATAGACACCCAATGCTAAATGAGGAGCCCTGGATGTACTCTTTCTCTCATCTGGCACTCCAGAAGACCAGCGATCTTTCACAGGTCCTTGTCAGGTCTGCCAGTCGCATGCAAATACTTTGGAAGGACATGCTTTGCTTTCTCAAGGATCACTGAACATTTATGTTTAGGTAAAGTTCCCTTACTAATTCTGGGTGCTTGTGCGAGGCTGGGGATACAGAGCCCAAAACAACATCACTGCTGTGTCATAGCTAATGGAACTTATCCTGCAGAAAATGCCAGTGGGATCATTCCAGATGAACCCTGCTGGCTGCTGGCACAAGCTGTGCCAGCCTGGAGCTGCCTCTGGGAAGCTAGTCACCAGTGGCTGCACTTCCAAGCATTGCAGGTCTGTTTCAGTTTGGGGCTGACCATGGTACCACAGGACTGCAGCATGAGCATGAGGCTCACCTCTTGGGGCCCTGAGCCACACTTACTCCACCTGGGACACCCAAATACCAATATTGGGTAGCCTTTTTACATAAAATTAGGAGCGATCTCTAACTCATGCTGTTAAACACCATGAGGCATAGTGAGAAATCAGAGGCATTGAGAGCTCTTTCCTGAGTGTTTATTCTTATGAGTGGTTTTCTCAGCAGTTTTACCTTCCACAATGTTCCTGGTTGATTTGTAACAAATTAACTGGGGAACAGGGTGGAATATCTGGCAGGCATACTTGCCTTTCCTCCAATCACTGTAGTGTGTGGTACGATCAGGACTGTCCATTGCAAAGGGTATTGGTGACTCAGAGTCACTCCCCTGCTTACAAAGGGTATTACTGGAGGAATTCAATCTTCCTGCAGGGGTGGATAAGATGGTTTATACCGCTCTAGGTATTTACAGGCTTGTGTCATTGCTTCACAGACACTAGGAAGCCTGTTTGCTCAGGCATAAAACAGAAGCACTTGTTTGTGCTTAGTTAGGCCCTGTTATAAAACCCTCTGAACCCAATGGACAACTTTCCCTAGCTACTAATCAGCTTTGCCTCAGGTTTTACATAAATACACAATGAAGAAAGCTTCATTCAAATTCAGACCAAGGACACTCTTACATTTTTTATTATACATGTTACTTATGGAGCTCCCCAGAAGCCTTCTGCTGATCCAAATCTCTCCATGTGCTTTGCCTTCATGGCCTTGCCCTCCTGTTCCTCTGCTCTTGCTACTCCTGCTACTGGTGCCAGGCTGTGCCCACTCTGAGCAAACCTTCTGTAGCTGAAGGATAGGGACAGTACTTTGAAGGCATGTCACATTTCCAAAAGCTTTTGATGATTTTTCAAGGCCACCGGATGATCAGTTCACTTGAAGGAATAAATAAAAATAAAAATCACAGCACCTTCTGCATATTCCCAGGCTTCTGCCCTTTGAACAGCCACATCCATGTCAGAACAGCTGGAAAGAATGGCAAAACTATTCACTGGAGTGCCATAAATTAGTGCAGGCAGACCTTGAGAATTATGTTACAGAGACTAGTATCCATGGCTGACTGAAAAAGGTGTTTTCATCCTTCTACTTTGCTCTGCAGCAGAATGATATTCTCCACCTGTAAGTATTGATGTTACGGGAGATGATGTGTCTTGACTTTAAATCTGCACTACTGCAATCAAACCAAACAGCAAAGAACTGCAGATCACCCCATTTCTTCTCAGGAATGAGCACATCCACTGCTATAGGAAATGAGTGTTCTTGGGGGGAAGGTCCCCCAGAGGGGGGACCCCCTATTCAGAGGGGACTGTTTCATTTCATAAGAACAGAAAGAAGATTCCAGCAAAGCTGTTGACAATTAAAGGCTATAATAAATGCTCTTCACCATTTCTTTAAGGTATAATAACACTGGAAGGTTTGGTGGTTTTTATAATGTAAACATTTCTATAGGAATAGCAGTATTTTGGTGTACATTCTGTTAAGCTTTCACCTTTTTTTTTGGTAATAATAGATTCAGAAGCAGTTCTTGTTCCTTGTTCCCGTTTTTATAGAATATGGGTATGGAATACAGAATATATGTAATGGATCAATAGCTCTTCTAGAAGCACGTCTGAGAACTGCTGATGTAATTCACTGTTCTGTAATGTGCTTCTAACATATGATAACACTTTATTTTCTTTTTCAAGCAATAAAAAGTTGTAATATAATGTGGGATCAGCATATTACCCAGTGTAAATGATAAATATTGGAGTAGTTATAATTCATCCTTAGACCACATACCATATCTACTGAAATCTGTGACGAGCTTCCCATTGACACCATTGAACTGTAGACAAAGCCAGCATGGTTTGAGCTGCTGATCAGTACAGAAGACACATACACACCTGAAGATGTCTGGAAGTCAAGAAGCAGATTACTTTTTAACTCTTTCAGAGTCCAATACCAGACAAGAGGTGGCCTCACTGTGCTACTCACCATGAGGTCTGCAATACTGCATACTGGAGGTTATTTATGATCCAGTGACACAGCTGGGGAAGAAGAGATACGTGACATACATTTAGATATTCAAGACACATTGAACAGAAATGTGTATATGAACATACAGCCAATTTAAAGGTACTGAACTCGCTGACAGCTCATACTTCAGCCCCATCCAATGCAATGCAAACCTTATACTGGAAAACCTTGAGCTCCAAACACCCCAGACCAAAGGAAGGTCAGCTCTCAGGCTTTCTATACAAGCCAGGTGAGACCAAAAGCCCATTCACACTGTGGTATGGTGGTGCAGAGATGCCTTTGTCTCTGAGGTATAAGCGTGTCCCTGCTCAGCAAAGCTAGCAGTTTGTCCTTGTGTCCATGGCCACCGAGAGCTTCTCTGGGATAAAGGGGCTTTGCCCACAACTGGAGACAGAAGGAGAGTACTCTTCTAACAGCACACAACAGTGACCAGCCACAGCTTGTACTCATTTCACACAGCTGAGGCTGTTTTAAAAACAGGATTAAGGTGTCCAAACCCTGAACAATGAGAGGGCCCGCTTCAATACGGCTGGAAGATTATTCCAGCTGTTTGGGGCTGGGAGCCTAAGAAAGCGAAGCTTGCCTCCCATAGTCAGTGCAGCTTCAGATGCGTGGATGTGAATAGCAGAGGGCAGACAGGCAGCTAGTGCTACATGAAAGGACACAAAACAACGTTGTAAATAAGGAGTGAATTATTATAAACCTTAAAAATACCCTTCAGGAAACACGTGGCGGCTGCTCAGTTGCTTGCTGCTGGCTCTTTTGTTCCCATTACAGCTTCTCAGCCTTTTTTTATCTGTACTTTTTGTAAGGACAAACACTGGCTGATGATCCAGCACGGCCTCCGCCAGCCGGAGCAGGCGGCTGCAGGAAGCAGCGGTGTATCTTGGCATTGTTCTGGCAGCCTCTGGAGCCAGACACAGGGAACCACGGGAACATCATGTTCCTTGCCAGCTGCACAGGGAGCTTGAAAACATGTTTATGTCAAGTCAGCAAGAGCCATCCAGGCAGGTCACACCACTGCTCTCCCTCACTTGCAAGGCTGCTGGAAGGAGCAGCGTCAAAGTTCAAGCCCATATTCGAGTCTGTTCCAGGCGCTGCTGGATTCTGCTCCTGCCTGTCTGGAGCCACTCACCCTCACCAGTGCACCCAAGTCACCCGAAAATGAAGGGGAGCCAGGGCTGTCCCTCTGCCCTTTTCCCTGCCCTGCGTTGGAAAGGGCAGCTCTCCCTGTGCTTGAGAAGGTGCCAGCCACCGGGCAGGACTTGGTGCCATGTAATAGAAAACCCTCCCACACTCACAGCACGTATGGGAGACAGCAGACAGTGTGTCCCAGTCAGCTGCAAAACGAGTTCCCTCCTTCGTGATCGTATCCAGGCGGGATGTTCCCTCTGCAAAGGTCTTGAGAGGATGGCAAAGGGACAAGGTTGTTAGGACACAGGGCACAGCTCAGGCACGCCCCTAAAGGACAGTGATGAGTGCTGCATTAAGCGCCTAGCAAGAAGGAACGACGACGGTGATAGCACAGTGTGCCAGGTACTAGTGGAGTTCCAGCCAGCTGGAAAGAAAAGTAGGAGAGTTGGGTTACAGAGGTGCCCAGCTCCCCGCAGCCATATTAGGGTGTCTCAGCCATCTCCATCCAAAGCTTGCTAATGCCATGTGTCTGCCTGGGATGGGGATGTGTACTCTCCTGTCTGTTAAAGTCTCTCTGAGCGTCCTCAGCTGCCCCTGAGGAGTGCAAAAGATGGTTGGGTTTGAAGCCTGAACTTGCAGTCACTGCAGTGAGAAGCTGCTCTCCATACTGGTGACTTAGGAGTTCTTTGTGCCAGGGGTCTTTGTACCAGGGGGTGAAGGCACACCGGATTGTTGACTGTGGCCAAATGGAGAGTCTTGTGCTCAAATGAACAATCATCAGCTTCAAGTATCTGAAGTCACAGTTCACATCCCTCAAAATGCTGATTCTCATTGTTAAATAAATGGAGCTTAATGTTTTTGGTTTACACTGCATTTGTTTGGGGTTTTTTTTCTAGTTTGCTTTGGACTTCACTTTCAGATGTGCATGACCACTCTCCCACGTTTATTGAGGCGCTCCCCCTGTGAAAAAACTATGACATCGCTTCCAAATCTAATGCCAGTTCTCTTTCTCCCTCAGTTCTTACCCACCACTGCTCAGACCAGCTGAGCTCCTATGCCTCTCTCTCCCGCACGGATCCTGCCACATCTGCCAAGTTCCACCCGGCCAGGCTGCACTGGTTTGTCCAGGGCAGGGTGCAACCACTGCTCCAGCAGCACAAATGGAAGCTGCTAGAGCTAAAAGGCTTCATAGACAGGGCATTTGCTGATAAAGCTCAGATATTTAGAGGGCTCTTGTGTCAATAGGAGCCAAGGTTGCTGGTTTGTACTCCCTCCCACACCACGGAGGGTGCAGAATTTGATTTCAGGGGCAGCTGGCAGGGCAAGCAGTCTCTCCCATGGTTCTGTTTATAGGGTAGGAACCTCCCACCATGCTGGCAGATGAAATGTGTGAGCACAGCTCGCCTCAGCTGGTGCTCAGCACACTGCCTGCCCCCCCGATCCATCCAGCATTTGGATTTCATCCACCTGCCGTATGAGTGAAGGGCATTTGATTGAAGGCTTTGTTTCAGCAGGTTGGGAAATCCACACGTGGTGGAGTGTGGCACAAACCCACAGAGCCACAGGGGAGCAGAAAGAGGAAGTGGCTCCTCCATCCTTGCTAAAAGAGGGTGCTGTGATAGACTACCAGTGGCACCGTGTCACATACCAGAGGCTACACAGCCAGGAGGGGAGGACACACTCTTCTCACGCATCCATATCCTCAGGATAATCCAGAGTTACACAGCTCCAAGCACTGCGCTGGCACTTGCCACCCTCCTCTCCCAAAGCTGCTGGCGTTTGACAGCTTCCCAAAGCTGAGCACCTCAGTACTGCAGCACACATCCAGAGAAACAGCAAAATAATATGCCAGTATTATTCTAAACAACAGGGCGGGGAAGGACTAAAAGTTCCTGTGTTAACCCCTCCAAATTACTGCTAAATTAATGCAGTAAAAACAGCAAGGCAACTGGGTCTCTGTTTTAGACTGGAATGCTGCTATTTGATCTTTAAGGTCCCTTCCAACTCTAACCATTCTATAATTCTAGGACTCTAGGATATTCTGCAGGTCACACCAGGCTCAATTAAGAGTCCTTTAAGATCAGGGCACTGCCATGGTACACACTGTATGCCATCTAAACAGCAGCTGCAAATTACACCATCAGTGTATTGACATATAAAAAGAGAAATGTTACAGTTAAAAAGTATTAGTGTCTTTCTTTCTAGCTGACCCAAGCTCCTTTAGTTGAGAAAAGTGACTTTGTTCATGTCTTGCTGTTCATGTATGTTCAGCCTTCCAATACCTAAAGGGGGCCTACAGAAAATCTGGAGAGGGACTTTTTACAAGGATATGTAGTGACAGGACAAGGGGGAATGACTTTAAACTGAAGGAAGATAGATTTAGGTTAACTATTAGGAAAGAATTCTTTACTATGAGGGTGCTGAGGCCCTGGTGCAGGCTGCCCAGAGAAGCTGTGGCTGCCCCATCCCTGGCAGTGTTCGAGGCCAGGCTGGATGGGGCTTTGAGCAATCTGGTCTAGTGGAAGGTGTCCCTGACCATGGCAGGGAGGTTGGAACTGGGTGATCTTTAAAGTCCCAAACAAAAGCTACCAAAACCTGCTATAAGGTGGGAAAGAAAGAAAGAAATCACTGAAATTCTGTGTCTTTGATGGAAGGAAGGGCAGTGCCATGGGAGAAATGGACCCGGATGACAGACCAGGTCCAGATTTCCACAAAGGTGCAGTTCAGAGCTGATGGCATCAAGAGGTGTGCTCACCACAGACATGAAGCAGAAAGCATGCCCTTGAGTTCAGGGCAGCCATGCACCTTTTCTGCAGCAGTGAACTTGGAAACAGCAAGATAAACTCACAGAAGGGTTGGCTTAGCTTCAGGAGGTAGGTGTAATTCAGTGGACTTGGCTGCAGCTGGGTTTTTATGGACAGTTTTACTCTGCATGGATGTTAAAATACCTGTATTACTGTATGGCATGAAATGGCTTTTCCCTGACCACAGTGATGTCTCTTTGTCTGTACTCTCCAGTGTGCTGTGTACCTGCAGTCAGCCCAGGTACTGCCCTGCCCTTCAGCAATGCCTGCTTTTTTGTACTGTGTGAACCAATGCCCATATATTTATAGGGCACACAATTCTGTCCCCTCCTTTATAGCATGTTATTATGAAGTAGACTGCCTGTATTGCTGCTCTTTTGTTCCTGCACCTTTTCCCTCAGATCTTAGCAGTTATTTATTCTTATTCCCTGACCAAGTCGTTTTTATGGGGTTACCAGGAAAGGGGAAAGATCCCTATTTTTGACCAGAATTGTATAGATTCAACCCCCTTCCCTCCCACAAATAGACAGCAAGCTTATGGCTATAGTGAGGTAGTGCAACTCCCCACTGACATAATCTAACTCAGTGCTAATTGCAGTACCAATAGCATTAGCTGCCATATCAATTGCACTGTTACAGGGTTAAAATGAGGTGTGATTCTAGCACTAGGCAAAAGGGTGATACCAGCATTCCTAGCTAGCCCCAGCTTGAAAGAACAGAACTGAACAGTTCACCAGTGGTGTAAAAATCACCCCATGCCCTGCTGCCCTTGTTTCAAACACCTTAATTGCAATGTAGCAGCACTCCATAGGGTGCCTGTGCAAGGTAAAGGACAACACGCAGCTGCCACTTGCTAAGAAAATGTTAACTGTACTAAAATCAAGCAGGTCATTGGAATGCGTAATACCCATTGTCACCTCTCCACTTTGTGTCTTTCGAAGCTTAAGATTCATTTGGAGAAATAGTCAGAAACAAATTTCTGAGCAGCTAACCAATTTCACCTGACAGTCGCTGTATATAGCAATCTTTGCT
The DNA here is from genome assembly GCA_036873685.1 of Agapornis canus. NCBI lineage: Eukaryota > Metazoa > Chordata > Aves > Psittaciformes > Psittacidae > Agapornis > Agapornis canus. The sequence continues at coordinate 57,294 of JBAFWW010016530.1, forward strand.
GACCCACTCGTCTGCTGTACCACAGGTCCTTGCCGTTCTACAAATAGAGACTGTGGAAGATCTTTCTGCTACTTCAGTATAATTCATGGGGAGGTTGAGGTGTCAGATGCTAGCCTGGCTTTGGCATCCCTGTTAATAGCATGTTCTACACTGTCATTTAGTAGAATAGCAAACCCTAGGGAGTACAGGGAAATTCTACTGCCATATCCTGAAAGTAAATGGGAATATTGCTATGTCTGACCCATCTATATCTTGCAGTGTTTTACAAAAACGGCAGCAGCCCTTCATGAGCCCTGCAGACCTTGCAGTGCACCAAAAAGCTGGCATACCTCTTTGGCCTCTTTGAGTTTAATAAAGGTAGATAATAGCATAGGCCATCCCAGACTGTTTCAATCTTCCTTTCAGTCTTAAAGATTGAATTCTTGCATATTTAATTTAAAGATACTTGTCCCATGAGCAAAATCTGCTGCCAAAAGCATTAGTGTGCTTTCAAAGGATAGTCCTCAAATATGAATGAGCTGGGGCCCTGTGATCATTTTAATTGCTCCAGCAGTGCTTGCAGCTACAAGTAAAGCTGCCACCTTTCATGACAGACCAGACCTTTTCCCCTACCCCACAATATTTGTTTGTGTTCCTAACATTTAATGAAAATGGTTGTCAGTGTTGCTCAGCCTGGGAGATTGATATAAATTCATGATCACAGCAGTTAACTTGATTTTGTCAAAACTGGTGTATAGGCTGTAAAATACTGTCCCATGGAGAGAAGAAAAATGTTTTTTCATGATGGGAAGTGGTTTTGAATAAGTAAAAGTTTGTTGATGCCAAAACACTTAGGGGAATTTCTCTGTTTCAGCTCTGATATGCTGATTTGGGTTGAAAAACTCCAGCTGAAACCAGATCAAAGATTTTGACTGGGATCTCTTTTCAAGTCTCACTCACACATGCACACACACACACTGAGGCACACATGTGCCAATGTGTACACGTCTAGCTGCCAGAATCAAAATGGGCATTTCCACACCATTCTGCTTTCATGTAGTCTGGCGTTTTGGTCCAAAACCTACAAGGTGATGTAGCCTCATCATCCTTCCTGCAGCCCTAGGGACAATGCCATGCAACAGCATGAAAGAGGCCCAGGCAAACCATTCCCTTCCTCTGCAGGCTTTTCAAATGCTAAAGGCAGAAAGACCAAAGCAGACTGCCTGTGCCAGGTGGTTCCCAAGGCCCTGTATTTTGGTCTGGGCTTTGAACGCAGATTTTATAATGTAAATTTATCTTAATGCAGTTCACTATCAATCAGAGAAGCCAGGGATGTGGAACCAGAATCCTCTTGTGCTGAAGATCCTGAGGCTGAGTATTGCTGCCATTTGGGCAAGCAGCGGACACTCATCGGGGAGCTTGGTTTTGGCATAGAGGTGAGTGATATTGACTACTGAATATGAACTTAAAGTAGTAGTAATTAGCACATTAACAAAACAGGTATCACACTTTAAGACCAGTCTGTATGTGGACAGTTGTCAATACTTATTCAAAGCCAAATTTGTGGAGAGACATACTTATCACATCTCTATGCCTTGTGCAACCCTTATGGTCTTGATACTATGGCACAAAGTAGAAGGCAGCTGAGAATATAACCTTCCCCTGCTGCCACCAGCAGCACTGGGAAACTAGTCTGTCTCAAAGACTAATGATGAAGGCTTTAAAATGTTTTGGATGGAGGCTGAGCAGGAACTGGTCAACATTTACTGTTTCCTCTTCCAATGAGTTGGTGCTTTGCAGTCTCTGGCTCCTCTTCTTGGCATGAGGCTGGCAGGACAAGCTGAAGTCTTGGTGAGATGAACTCAACCATGCTGCTTTAGGCTCACTGACCTGGTATCTGAAGGATGACCAAATATGAATAGACGTTTAAAGGTTTTGCAGGAAAATACAGTCCTGAACACAGATAGATTTCAGTTTCACCTACATATTCTCCCTGGATAAATTACTGGAGTTTTGAGTCAAGCTGGATCCAATCAGACATCAGGGGATAAGTTTAAAATTACTGCAAAAGCACTTTAGAAAGCAGATGTCCATACTTCCATGAACAGATGAATTATGGCTCTGCACTTGCCCACAGATATGTGCAGAGTATCCCTACCATCATAGATGTGTGTCCTGGGTTCAGCAGTAGCGGTCATTTTTCTCCTTAAGTAGCAGGTGCAGTGCTGTGTTTTTGACTTTCAGCCTGGACACAGTGCTGATAACACTGATGGCGTTAGTTGCTGCTCAGTAATGTTTACTCTGACCAATGACTTTCTCAGTCTCATGCTCTGCGAGGGAGGAGGGGAAGCCAGGAGGAAGCAGAGACAGGACACCTGACCCAAACTGACCAAAGAGGTATTCCATACCACAGCACATCATGCCCACTTTATAAACTGGGGGCAGTTACCTGAAAGGGCTAGATCACTGCTCGGCTGGGCTGGGTATCGGTCAGCGGGTTGTGAGTGGTTGTATTCTCTTCCCTTGTTATTTCCCTTATCATTATTTTTATTGGTGGTAGCAGCAGTGATTTGTGTTATATCTTAGTTACTGGACTGCTCTTATCTCCACCCATGGGAGTTACATTCTTTTGATTCTCCTCCCCATCCCTCTGGGAGCGGAGGAGGGAAGTAGTGTGGAAAGTGAGAGAGAGACTGCATGACTGACTGGGTTTAAACAATAACACGTAATTTAAAGGGAACAAACAGGGCTGCAGACTTGCATTAATATTTCCAAGATTATATCTGATAATAAGAATTGCCAGAACTTTTGATTTCATACTTACTTCAGTGCTTGATTAAACTTTAAATTTCTTTCTACTCTAGCACTTCTTACTGCAATAAAGCTGCTACCATACAGGTATAAGACAAAACTTTTTTTCTCCAAAAGTGCTGGGTTTTAAATTACTTTTATTGACAGATGTATGCAGTTCTGTGCTTGTCCTACAGATCTTCATGACCTCAGGGCACTTTCATTAATGCAGGCCATGCCAGAAGTAGTCAAGAACTCTATCTTCAAAAATACCTTTCTTTTTTTTGTATTGTAGTAAAGAAGAAATGCAGATGATAAGGAAGAAAAAACTTAACATATGCCATTGGGGAAGAAAAGTAATTTGATTTTATAATGTTTTCTTAACCTGCCTCTGCTGACAGACAGTAAATCAGATGCTCATTCTATGGCAGATTCTCTCTTCAGAATGGTTATAACTCATGAAAAGATAGAGACATCAAACTGCATGCTAAATTACTAGGTAGAAAAATAAATTGTAAGAACATTGACAGGAATATTCAGACTCCATGTGCAGTATGCAACACAACTTGCTTACAGTGAGTTTGACTGAAATCTCCTCCTCTCTGTCATTTGGGAGGGAGTAATGACAGCGATGTTCACTTATATCCTTTGTTTAACATAGATATGGATATTTAATAGCTGGATGGGCTGCCAGCACTCTTGGGAAGCATACAGTCCAACTATAGGGCTGCTGGAAGAACCAGACAGGGCAAAACCCCCTTGAAATACTACATCATTGTCAAACCCCTGCAGAGTAGGAAGCAGGAAGCTAATTCTACACAGTCAAATCTTCTTCTGTAGCCTTAAGGTGCTGTTCAGAAGTTGCATGGCAGTTAAAAAATTACATTATGGGCAGCCCTTGAGAAACAATTGCCCAGGTTTGGAGTTTTTTCTCCACTCTTTCAATCATACTTACTTTCTTCTGTTTCATTCATGGTTCCTCTGTGCTGCAGACAGTTCTCCTTTAGACTGAACTGGTGGAAAAAGGTTTTATTCTGTAAGGGAGTGGGAGAGAGAAAAAAAAAAAATAAAGAGAGAGACAACATTGACTCTTTGTATCCCTGCCCTTTACAAAGCAGTAATTCATAGAACGCAGTATTCAGCCCATATGTCTGGCCTAAAAGGTTTCTGTATAGGAAATCTACCTGCGCTTTCTTGGATCAGTAAACTGGGAGTTGCCTTACTAAATAATGGCCAAGGTGGGATTTTGTTTTGGAGGAAGCAGGACATGCCAAGGCTAAGCAGTGGGCATAATTCAAGGTTCTCTGTAGTCATATTCAAAGCCCATTTCTTATATACACTTACATATATTTTCTATGTACCAATCAGCCTATTTAGCACTTTCACTACAATCTCATGTTCTGCCTTCCACATTTCTGCAGCAACATTTTAAGCTTATTACACACTTCAGCTTCAGCCCCGTAAATTTTATGAGCACAGCAATTCACTTTTGTGCAGTCTGTACATCAACTTTCTCCTTTTGCATTTTATCCCTCCAGTTAAATAGACAGATTTATGTTCCTCTCTTTCTTTCTCTTTCCCTGTTGCAACAAATTCCCCCTTTGCTCTGTCTACTTGACATCCATGTCAATGCCTATGCTCAACCTGGTTTGTCCAGATTGCTACATCTCTCCAACCCAGTGGGGAACTCACTCCCAGGCCTCTCCTGAATTCTGACATCTCAGAGCATCATGTTAAGATGCTAACCTGTCATAGGTTAGCTCACACAGCTGATATCCAGGCTCCAATGGCAGGAAATAAACATTCCTTATGCAATTTTGCAGGCCTAACCTCACTGATGTATCCTGTCATATTTTTGGCCACCTGTCATTTTCAGTGGAAAAGCCAAGAAAAGAGAGGGAAGTGGGCAGAAGGGAAGAAAGTGCAATAGTAAGTTATCTTTCAACCAGCAACTATCAGGTTTGCATTACCTTTCGGTGAGGTGAATACTCATCTACAGTGCTGAAACAAAAAGGAAAAGCCAGATTATTCCCTCCAGCCAAAGCTTAGGAAAATGAAGTTTTAGCTATTATAAACTTTAAAACACCAGAAAGCTTTTAATATTAAATAGTCACCACACACTGGCTGCAGAGCTCCTTCGGGAAAACTTAGGGTGTCTAGTTTAGCCAGAAAACTTTTCTGTGACTTGCACAATGGATGTAATGAAGAGCAATGTTGCCAGCCTGTGAGCTGCTAGAGAACATGGATGCAGCTCAGGCCCCCAGGGTAAGCAGTCAGGGTCACCCTCAGGGACATGGCTTTTTCCACTTCCCCAGTGCCAAACTGTGGAAACGAACTCCGTTTGTTTGCACAAATTGCCAAGGAAATATCTTTTACAAAGCCCACCACTGTTAGTAAAATAATAACCCCAAGATGACTATTGCAAGAGATTTGCTTCTTAGTACCGCAGACTGCAGAGACAAAATGAGAATGAAGGTACCATCTCAAGTCACAGACTCAGCTTCTGAGGGAAATTTTGCCATCTTTTCCTCAAAGTATCACTCTACTTGCAAGTCATCCCAACCAAAACAGATACAAGTGACTGTTGAAACACATGCCACCCAACAAACATCAGAGAAGACTGAAAAATCTAGCTTTAAAGAAGAGATTGTTTGTAAAAATGAATATAGTACTAGCTTTACTGAATTGTAGCAAGATGACAACAAAAGTAAATTACACTCTAAGTAAAAGGAGACTTGATCACAATACTCACTGACGACGATGCACCCCCAGAATCTTCTGAAATTCTTTCAGGTCCTTCTCAAGAATCGGATATTCATACACATCATCTAAGACGTTCCTGTATATCGTCTACAAAATAAAACAGAATCTGTAAACATCTGATAATTCAAACATAAATCTAAGGCACCACATCAGCAGTATAAATCAATTCAGCCACTAACTTGCTAAAGCTAAGTTTATCACTATATTTACACAAGGGCTACGACAGAATGCTCCTGTTAAAATTTCTAGATTGATCCATATTCAGCGTGCCTTTGGAGAAACAGTCTTTAAAAGATCACAAACAAGAAGGCAAAATGTCAACGCTTTTGACTACACACACAAAGACTTAAAACAACACTTGTGGCTGTTACAAGAAATCTAGGTTAGATCAGAACAAAACATTCTGAAGCTTGAGAACAGACCACACCATGATCATCTATCCAAAATTATAACAAACAGGTTAATTTTATTAAGACTTTTAAAATGGAGAATTTTCCCCTTCAGTTTTCCTCATCTTTGCATGCATTTTAAATTTAGTTGATGGCTCTCAGAAACAACTAACAATATAATTCTAGTTGTGAACCAATAAATAAATAAATAAATAAATAAATAAACCCTACTTATTTTAGGGGGAGGTATTGTCTGAATGTCATCAATCAGGAACCTCACTCAAACACTACCTCAGATAAAAGGTAAATAAACTGAGTAAGTTTTTATGATTGAAACTGTAGGAAGTATTTTCTCTATACTTTTTCAGAATCTGTGCATAGATCCCTCACCTTCCCTTTCAAGAAAATGAGGATCATACGTATGAGCTGAATCATCAGGTTTGTTTGGTCCAATTAACATGCCTACATTCGTAAAGTTCAGCATGAACGATTCTGGCTTACAATCTACATATTGTTTTTGCATGTCTAACTTCAACTACCATTAACATAACTGCTGTTAAATATTGTACAGAAGCCTCAAGACAAGAAACTGTGTGACAATACACATGGCCAGAAAAGACAAGCCCCATAACCTTAACTGATGGCTGGAATGATGTCCACTTTCCAGTACACTAGTGCCAAATAGCAAAAATCCAAATGTCTCTGCTTTCATACGCAGTGTGTCCTACTCCAAAACCAAAACAATACCTAAAAAAATGAAGCTGAAGGCTTTCTCCAAATTCAGTTCAATATTTCATCCCTTTGTCTTGAGTGAAAGATTGAAAAGAATAGTTTCAGACAAAGAATCTCATTGGGAAAGGTGGAAGACCCGGCACAGTCTCCTCAAATACTTTCACCTTTCAAGCAGTAAGGGGAAAACAACTGACCCAAAAACACCAACCAAAAAACCTCACCCAGGTGGATCCTGGGTCAGCGATGACATGGCTATTTGCAAATTTACAGCAGAATCATAAAAGCTTTTGGAGCCCATTCAGAAAGATCAGAAAATCCTCTCTATGAAGTAAGGACATAGTTTCATTTCTTAAAAATACATAAAGCTTTGCTCCTCTTTGTGTACACCTGACAAACACTGTGAATAGGATATCACTCCTCAAAGTGGCATCTCTTACAAGGACCTCAAAACTTTCCATCCACGATCCTCTGCATGCTGACTGTAGGTCCTCTTTTGGCAGACACAACCAGTGCGTCCAAGGAACCTTCACATCTCTGTAGTTTTATTTCTTACCTTCACTCTCTAACTTTTCCAATTATCTAGAAAGCATGGAGTTCTAGAAGTTTCATATCTGAAAGCAATGTTTTTGACATTGAGTGTATTGACATTACAGGTATTCTGTTCAAAGTGACTATCTGTACGGCATTCAAGGAAGACACAGGGAAATAACTTCATATTCTAGATTTTGTGTATAAAATTCATGAAAAAATTATAGATTTGGCTGTTGCAGCTTTTTAGACACAGTTTGTTAATTAAACAGTGCTGAAATGCATCATAAAGTATTTCGTTACCTTTAAAAATTGTTTTAAATGCTCATCTTCATGTAACCAGTCTTTGTAGAGAGAGGTCCACTGTGACACCAAATGCAAGACTTTTCGTTTCCTAGAGGACACATCAGAGTCATCTTCTTTACCTTGGTGGTTCTTGGCACAATAAGTACAGCAGGTTAAGGAACAAATAATAAGGTCTCACTGAAAGTTAAGAATTAAGTGGTAAAAAGACTTTGCAATCATCTCACTTGCTAGTGAAATATTTTTTTTCTTCTTTATTTTTTTTTTACTACATTGCTCGGTTTAAAATGTTTTATCTTATCTGGGACTTTAGGAGCTTCATCAACTTTTTCAAATGAAATTCTCAGTAATAGAAAAGTCAGTTCATCTTCTGTGCCAACAGGATTTTTCTCCTTTATAGATTAGAGAGGCGAGCCTATAAAAGTAAAATCAATTCAACAGGAAGTATACAATATTGAGTCATATCTTTTCTGCAGAACTGGGAATGAACCTCTGTCCTGCACACCGGTGCCAACATGAATCTGTGGGAAGTAGAGCATCATTAACAACAACAAAAATCCCAGGCAGAGGAAGTCAATTTCTTTTTCCCTGTATAAATTATACTATCTGAAGAAATGACACTATTAAGTGAAAGAATCCGTTTCTATCATTGTTCTCTATTCACAAAGCAGTAGCACCAAATGACAGAAGATACCCACTTTGTACATTGTTCCTATCCCTTTGCTATTCTTTCTTTTATTAGGTCAAAAGATGATGTTTTCACTACAAAAAGTAAAGCTGAAAAAAGAAAAGTAAAAAGAAAGTAAATTCATTTTATAGCTACACGTTCATTCAAACAATGCTCCACAGCGTATGGAAGTAATTGGAAATGCATGAAAAAAAAATCTTTTATCTCAGAATGACTTAAGAGTTATATACTGCATCACATGATAAAAAGAGCAGAGATTGTAAAAATCTTATTCTCCATTTTTTCTTCACATATTCTGAAATGTATTACACAAATATAGGCATTCTAAGAATTAAGATAAGTTTTAACCCCACTTTAAATGTTACTCTTTAACAGTTATAAAGGTTTATTTATCCTTAAACAAATACAGCAGACACAAGATTGCATTGTTGCTATGAGTTAGGTGTCTCTTTCAACACATTCTTCAAGCATTCTTGTGAAGTTAAGTATGCCCAAAAACAAATGTGTGTGTTTTGGATGCAGGTTTATTGAGAGGCACCTTTAGCTTTGTATGTTTACTGGTATCTAACACAAAACTGTTTTACAGCAATTTAATCTCACCACCTCTTGTGTTGGTGACATCAATATGGGAACAGACCCTTCTCTTCTTTTCCTTCCTCCTTAGGTACCTGAAAACTGTCCAGTTTATAGTTCCTTTTCTTCCAGTAAAACAATCCCAATTCTTTCAATCCGTCTTTGTAGGTCTTTTTCTCTAGGATACTGGTAATTCCAATTGCTCTCCTGAAATGTCTCCTATTCATGCATTTCTTGGGGTTTAATGCCAAAATCTCAGGTGCAGTCCAACTTCTAAGCATGCCACAGTAAATATTCGACAACTGTTCTCTTTTCTCACCACTTTTAAACACAACTTCAAGAAAATAAAATGGGTTGTATTTCAATAACATCAACATTCAAAGAGCAAAACTAAGTATCCCAGGCATGCAATTTACATTTGATATAATGTTTGACAATAGATAAGCCTAGTTTTAAGCGTGTGACCCATCAATGCAACACTTAACAAAAGGATATTGCCTCAGAAGTGCCTGGCACAAGTCATTGGTCGTCATGAAGACTGTGTACGTGAGAAGGAAGTCATCCAGGAGAGTTTCTGCAGAGGAAGACAAAAAAGCCCAAGGGATAGTACATCAGTGAGAGGAAGAACAGAGTACTCTTGTTAGCACGCATGGCAGCAACTGGATACCCCTTTCTCCCTCCCCCCCCAAAAACCCAAAAAGGTCCAGAGCATACAGCATACCTCAAGCTTCAAGTTTCAAACAATCAGCAGTATGTTACCACTGAAGAGATAAGATCCTTGATTTAACAAGCACATCCCCTCTTCTCAAAAAACCAACAAGCACAACTATGCACACAATAATCCACAGATTGGGAATCGGAGTTCAGAGAAAGAGTCCTTATCACAAACACCACATGGCTCTGCTGCATGCAAAGCAACTTTGACACCAAGTTGTTCTGGAAATTCAGAAAAAAAGCTTCTAGTAATAGGAAAGCGAGAAAACTGTGATAGCCATTACTGTGATTAACATCTACACACAGTAGCTGAGAACCATGAAATAAACAGACCGGAATCTTTAGCTGGTTAATCTTGTGGGAATCACTATTAAGTGCTGATAAGTTTTCTTTAAGATTTATTTAATTACATTATGGGAGGTGTTTTTCTCCATCTGGTTTCTACCAGCGTTACAAAAATGGGCTGAAGATATTCATGAACAGACCATTGCTACACACTGCAATTGTAGCACCTCAGGCTTTCAGGAGAAACAGCACTGTCAATTTGGAACCCTGTGTAACTTTCTCATTCCTCATTCCCTCTGCTACACCAGTTTTGGGATTTTTCCAGACCTTTACTGCACATAGCAGGAGGCTGGAAGACTAGGTTTGCTCTAGGATGAAGGGCTTGGGTAATCTTACAATGATCTTAACAACCCAGTGGCAGAGCAGAGATAAGACAGACTTTTCCTGGAGTTGTGCAGCAAAATGATAAGGGCCAACCACCAGAGACTGCACCAAAGGAAAACTTGTCTAAATACATGGTTTGGGGTGTTTACCTCCTGTGAGGAGGATCAGCCACCTGGTCAGGTTGCCTAGATGAACTGCAAGATCTCCAACATCAGGTATCTTCAGGGATTGTCTGGGTAAAGCTCTCAGCATCTTGATCTTATTAGACCTGTTTTGAGCAGAGTTTGGACCAGATGCCTTCACAGATCCCTTCCAAGGAAATTATTCTACAATTCTTGAACAAGTTTGCTTCCAATTTTATTAAACTATTCACATATGATGTACGATCTAGGAATAAATTTGTATTTGGTTCACAAACAATAAAATCTTCAGTTTTTTTCAAACAGGCAAGAGAATTATATTTTTTTAACCCCAAAACAAGAGTGTTTGTGTTTCCCTCAAGTTTTGTGGAGTTCTTGCTTACTGTATTTCTTTGAATTCCAGCAGATATATTGTGTTCCCTTTAACAAGAAAACAGGTTTGCAACACCTGCTTTCTCAGATAAGAACAGGAACAGAAGCTGAATAATAGCAGAACTTATTCCAATTATATAGCAGAGCAAAAAATGCTTTACCAGCATAACTAGTTGTTAGTAGCTAGTATCAGTTACTCAGTTGTGATTTAAGTGATGGTTTACAACTGTGAAAACTACAACTACAAACAATACCTCAAATGAGAAAGATAAGGTCGAGTCCTGATTTCCATATCCTAAGTTTCTCACTATTTGTTTGCAATCTGTTCTAGTCCAAGCTAGTGCTTGTGTACAAGCATGCAACTGAGAGCATCCCAGGAGCTTTTCATGCCAAGGCTGCAATTTCACAATAATTTAGACCAATTTCAGTTACAGCTGCCTTGTACATCCTTGTCAGTGAATTATTGACCTCATAGCTGCAGTGTAGGATGGCACTAAGAAGTCATCTGCACAGCATTCAAAACCAGATATTATGGGGATATCATATGGACGGATAGCTAATGACATCCCACCTTGTAAGCATGGGATTCAAAATACTTCCCCTGTCCTTAGAAGAAAAATAAATCTAGGTAGGTCAGTGTATTTAACCAGCTGATCCAGAAAGAGTCCTGACCCAAAGACAAACAGCTGAACCCCTTTACACTCAGGATCAAAACAATTAAATTCTTTATATTTCACCAATATTGTTAAAAAATGGTGGAAAATATTAGCTCTGCATAAAATATTTTGTCTTGGTAAATGAAAAGACATTGTGAACAGCCTGTTCTCTATCTGAAAGGTCATCTATTCATTCTGTTGCACATCTTTTGGATGATACAATTCAGCTATTAAAGTGTGAGGTTTCACAAACATTTATTTGGAAATCACTGATCTTGGAGTCAAGAATCACTTTTTAGTTCTTCACTAAAATGTGACTGTGCAGTGATCCTCATGAAGTCAGAGATATTTACAACAGATTATTTCCCAGCTTTCTATATAGGTGATATCTGAGTTTCAGGAATACATAGCCATGTGTTCAGAAAAGAAACTGAAGCAAAACTGTAATGCTTATTCATGAACTTCTGCAACTGATTTCTTTTTTCTTCTAAATGCAGAAGAAATGCTAAGAAGAAAAGTTCATAAATTATGATTCCTGTAGCTTGTATATGGGCTAGATCTCTTCAAATTGTCCCTGAACTTGCTTAGAAATTTAAATCCTGAAGGACTGTTTGGAACAAAAAAAAACCCCTGAATTCTATATATGGTATATTAATAGCATCACTCGTTAAATTACTTTAACAAGTAAGCAATGAAAGTGCTTTTGCTAGATTATCTATCAACTACAAGGAGATTTATATATTTACCTAAAGACTTTAGAATAATATTCATATTTTCAAATGCCTGCACTTGCTTGTAGGTATTTCCCTGAAATTCCTACTGTTCACTGTAACTATCTTCTGCATTTTCTTCCTAAATGCACTGTAATTTAAAATTGTTCCAGAATGGTTTTTCATGCCATAGAAATGACAAAAAACCTGAGGGTATAGTGATTCTTCAAAAGGAATTTGTTCAAAACAAATAATTGGACACTTCTCAGATACATTTGGACATTAATACATGTCCACAAGCAGTGATTTGCTGGTTTTAACCTGCAAACAGAGAGAAAGGCAAAGTGTGAGAGAATTTATTCACAGCAAATTATTCATTTTGCTACTAATGGCCACTAAGAGCAGTAAATTTGAATGAGGAAGGGCTCTAAGTGTACAAGTTGGGCTGATAATTAGGAACACAAGTCTTCACAGGGTTTTTCTGTTTAGTCAGAGTTGATTTAAGAATTGAAGAAGAAAAAAAGAAAATTCCACTTGAATCATTAATTATTTACAGTGCACCATACCCCCAGAATGGCAATGAAATACATACCTACCCCTGCTTTTAAATATCACTGTGTCCCAGTTTCTGCATTAACTTGCACCATCTTCCCCATTATTCCCATAGAAAATCTTTATTTTGTTTTTGTAGCAAACAGGGATAATAAAATGCATAGTAATAGTTGGAAAAGAAAAGCTCCCACTGGAAGGGAAGTCTGTAAAAGCCTGTGAAGTTATGCTATATTTTTAATTCCTCTCCTTTGTGAATTTTTTATTTAATAATTTTCTTCTAGCCATCAATCTAATTTTTCTTTGTTCCTCACATTTTTCTTTTAATTGGCTAAGCAATTATGACAAAGTATGTAGTTAGCTTGCAGCTATGGGATATTTAATTTCAAAGACAATTTCAAGCATTTTAAAGCTTCATAAGGATATGAAACAGAACCATCATGAGTGCAATGGGCTCTTGTTCTTGCAGCATTCTGGGGGCAGCCCTAGGCAGTAATCTGACCACACTGAATGTGTACAAGTACCACAGGCATAAAAATAATTAAAAGGCAGGCAATGTGCTTGTTTGTCATTAAATAATCAATTTATGCCAGGTTCTGCTGAGCCAGTTTCTCATGGGCTGTATGTGTCCTGTCCTTTCACCAGGTGATATAAGGCAGCATGGACGCCAGCTTTACTAGGAGCAGCTGAGTACAGCTCATCCCATTTTTCTGCCATATACAAGTCTTTCTGCAAGATGCATTCAGGGTGGCTGAGGGAGAGAAAGAGAATATATATACATGGGATGTTCTCACACACATGAATTTCCTGGGGAGCATCTGTTTTCAGCTGGCGACTAAAGGACCCTAAAAGAGGATAGATTTAGATTAGATATCAGCAGGAAGTTCTTCACTATGAGGGTGGTGAGACACTGGAACAGGTTGCTCTGAGAAGCTGTGGTTGCCCCATCCCTGGAAGTGTTCAAGGTCAGGTTGGATGGGGCTTTGAGCAACCTGTTCCAGCGGAAGGTGTCCTTGTCCATGACAGGGGGTTTGGAACTAGACAGTCTTTAAGGTCTCTTCCAACCCAGACCATTCTATGATCCAGCAATTTGTCTGCATGAGAGGTTGTAAGTGTATTGCATGTGTAAGGTGATGATGACGACAGCAAACAGTAACGATGCATGTATTTGGTTGGGAATGGGGATCTAGAGTCTCAGAGACAGTAAATGGTCATATATTTGGATAAACAACACACCATATATGTCCATGTACTTAAAAAATCCAGAGGATTTTCTGCTGCCTTCCATGTGCCCATTTACCTCTCTAACCAGTTCATACCCTTTCTCTGAGAGGGCAACTCTTCAAATATTAGCTCAATATGACAGCACAATTGTAAATGTCAGGAGGGTAGAATGGGTTTCTTACATGGAATTATATACCAAATTTGATTTTTCAATGGTTTCTTTTCTCCTTTCTCCACTCTTTTCTCTAAACAGGGTATCAATCACCAAGCCTTGGGATAGAAATGAATACAGATCTGTAGAGAGAAACTGTCCGTGATGCATATTTAACAAACTGGGACAGGCAGTATGCTTCATGGTGTTGCCAAGTCTAACACCTGTGAGCTCTTCTCAAACTTGAGCATTTTCTTAAACTACCACAGTGGTACAAAGGCATCAGTGTAGCAGTCTCACATTCATAACTTCTAACATAAGTGTGAAAAGAGACTTACTCTAAATAAAAGGCCTTTGCCAAATGGAGTAAAAAATTCTTTTTATTAACTATATTTGAGGGCAGTCTTTTAAAAACATATTTCAGTTTAGTTATCACACAGAATGAGCAAAGAATGAAAAGTAGGGAAATATTGCAATGTTACAGAGAGATATACCTCTCTAACTACCCACCAGGCAATTTGTATGTCCACATATTATATACTGGTAAGCACATGCACCAACCAGCATCTTTAAAACATGACAGCTAAAACAACAGTGTATACACATTTACATTACAAAGATGTTCAATGGATCAAATTGTATTCAGCATGTACCTATTGCTCTATTGCTAATATTAGACACCCTGTCCAGCTAAGCCAGATATAATTATTCCTAATGCTAGTCTTGAGTCATTAATCCCATTATACCCACAAGAAGAGATAACCTGAAGACAAATTCCAGTTTGTCCTGGTTTTCTGATCACCCTGTTACATCCTGAACAGCTTTTGCAACCAGGGTTTTAAATATGCAGTGCATCAATATTTTTTCCTGTAATTACATGGTTTACGAAGATAACTTCCTTTATATAGAGGAGTAGAAAAATATAGACTCTATATTGCTTAATTTACAGATCTTCTATGTCACGTACTGTGAGCTGAGGAGAGGGCACTGATAGTGAAAATCAGTTAAATTGCAAAGAAAAACAAATAATCTATCTGGGTTTTCCAAACTTATCACCATTCTGAACCTAAATCTCTTCCACTCTGCACAGTACAAATCCATTATGAATGGCTGTGTAAGAATTACATAAAGATTTAAGGGGGTTTCAGGCTTGTATTCCACACTAAATCAGATTATATAAAAATATAGATAAAGTACTGGAATGCAAGTCTTTTTCCACTTTATGCAAAGTAGCTGTTCAGCTTTCTCCAGGAATTTGCTAGAGAAGGACAGACCTGTACAGAGATTGAAAAAGTGGAGGGGAAAAAAAAAAGACTGCCTGAATGAACAAGCCACTGGAATTCACAATTAACTCATAAGTTAAAATTACTCTTACAGCAATTCTGTAGGTCAATTTGGCAACCCTCACTCATGCTACATAAGTTGTTTTCACCATGAGAGAATTAAACTGAGTAAAAGGATGAAAATTCATGCATTGAAATAAAAATACTACTCTCTAAACTCTGTTTTCCAAGCTACTGCTCATTTATCTTTCTTAAGAACTCATTTTAGAGTTACGGAAGAAGGAAAAGGGGATGAGAAAGAACAAGTCTGAGAAATAGACGTATTTTAGACAACATTCAACAGATTCTAAAATTCTTTAGCTACACCATTCCCCTTTCGTGATTACGGTGAAGACAACAGGGTGACCATATGGTCAGCTCCTGACATCCCCTTATGTTAATGCACTTACCAGCATTAGCCAGAATTCCAAATTTAAGCATCACCAACAACTTCAAAATTCGATCTCATTTACATTCACTGCATCATCCCTACCTTGCAGGACAAGGCACGTCTCTCTAACATTTAGTGAGGCTCATTCTCCAGAGTAATTTTGGGAGGAAAAAAAAACCCAAAACCCAACTGAATCCTTTGGGGTTTTTATCTTCCTGCATATGACTGAAAAACTGGGGTCAATGATGTTAATGTACCTTGTGACTTCAAAGCACACACTGGAAATGATTTTTTAAAGACAATATTCACTGATGGGGTTAGCAACTGACTGCTCAGAAATAGTTAAAACTTGCATTTCTCACAGTCATCAAGAAAAGCAGCCCTATGAGATGGGGTTACAGCTGGGTAAACTGACAGATGAGCTCCCTGTGCCTGAGTAAAATGGATGCTCATTACTTACTATTCTATAGGGAACAGACATTTTCTTCTATTTTAAATATTCATTCATTGCATTCAAATTAAACTGAGGGCTAAAGCAAAGCGTTATCAAGTTTTTCAGCTTCTCAGTGCTGAAAGCTCTTAAGCTTGATAAATTCTTGTCATCTCTCTTACTCCTTTCTGCACAATGAGAAAAATTATAACCACACCTCAAGGCAGACAATGCTACATGTAGATTTCTTGCATGTTTTGATTCACGTATTACTATGCAATGCTCTCAAACCTTTTAGGAATGCAAACACAGGTCTAGAGAGTTGTAGTTGTAATGGGAAAACTGACTGTTCTGCAGAAATGGAAAAACAATTTGAGGGCAACTGTTTTCAAAGATAGGAATTCCTCAACAATCTGTAATTCCACAGTCATTTACTAAAAATGTCAGGATTTCTTTGAGTACAAACAGTAAATGCAAATTGCTGTCATTACTATCTGATCTAGCAAGGAATTGCTTATGTCTGAGAGAGTGCTGAGTGGACCCAGATTTCCCTTGCATTCAGCAGATGGCAATGACACTCAGAACCTTGCAGGATGTCGTGGTTTAAACCCAGCCACACAGCTCGTCCACTCACTCAACCCCCCTTTCTTGCCCTCCCCCTACTCCTGAAAGGATGGGGAGGAGAATCAAAAGAATTCAACTCCCACAGGTTGAGATAAGAACAGTTTAGTAACTAAGGTATAACACA
>JBAFWW010016530.1:74214-86700 GCA_036873685.1 Agapornis canus
TATTATCAGCTCTGTTCCCAGGCTGAGTCAAAACACAGTGCTGCACCAGCTACTATGAAGAGGAAAAATTGACTGCTACTGCTAAACCCAGGACACAGGATTAGCCCTTAATTCAATATCAAATCATATAATAATGCTATGCCACCATGGACACAGCATGAAGGTTAAAGAAAAAAGAAAATTACACTGAAAAAGAAGGTCAGTGGAAAAAAAGAACACTGATAAATAATGTGCTGCTAATGTATTAAAACAATTACAGTACTTATGTCATCTAACCACTGAAGCACTGAGAAATCAATGCACAAAGGAATAAAGAGCAACTCATTTATTTCTGGCATTAGGCTAGAAAAAGAAAAAATATAAGGGCAAGATATTTAACCTGTACAACCACATTCCTTATTAGAGCATGAAAGTGAAAAGTAGGAATAATTTCTAAGGGCATCTCCCAGAAATTTCTGGCAGAATTATAACATCTCCAGAATGAATTAAACACATTCTGTCTGGTAAGGTCAAAGATCCTTCTAAAGGTGCATTCCAGTTGCTGCTATCACATGTATTGGAGCAGTTCCTTATTTCATTTGAGGGACAGAAAGCCCTGAGAAACCACAGGCAGAGAGAAAATGTCAAACTTTTCAAGCTTTGATGAGGCACTAATTTTTCCACACAGAAATTTGAAGCTCTTTTTTTTCTTTTCTTTTCCTCCAGGTATGAGGGAGCCCTGGTGATTAATGTGCAGTTATAATGATCAGGGTTATTTGAAATTATTGGACAAGTCCACTATGTCTTATACATTCTGAAGTATCAGAAATATTGCCTATAGCAGTCACCCTAAGATTTTGTGACTTTAAAGCCCTCGACTACTGCAAATAAGACACTCAAGCTTTCCATGCAGTGAAACCTTGCTTGACAGTAAACTGAGGTATTTTAACACGCAGATGAAGTTCTCATACAAGCCTCACTGCAAGAGGCAGCCACTCCTTTTTCGCATCAGGCATCTCTCAAAGTACTTTAGGAGAAAAACCCATCCTCCCTTTGCTTAAAATAAGCCAGCCAAACCAGGATTGCCTGGAGCAACAGGACAAAATATAAAAGATTTAATGGTTCCCTTTCATCCTTCTGCCCCGGGGTCCTGCTGTGTTATGGGGCAGAAAACATGGCCATGCAGCAGTAAGGGTCTGCTGCTGGTCTGACCTCATGAGTTTTCACCTCCAGCATGCACACCGCCTAGCACTCCATTCAGTAGTGTGTCAAAACTGTATGAGCAAGTGCAAGACAAGTTTCTACTTTTCTGCTTCTGTCTTGCATCTGAATGGACGTTCCCTGCATCCCTGCCATTACCCTCTTCTTCAGGCACCCAAAAAGATGCAATGCTCTCCAGCCCGGACCCCTCAATGACATGACTTCCAGGTGCCACTAAGAACTGCCACTGCCTCAGCAGCACCAATAAGACCTTTTGTTGCCTGATGGCAGCACAGTTGTCATGCATAGCCATCCTTCAGCAACATATAGTAGCACATAAAAAGGGGCTGCATCACCTGCCCCTCTCCCACTGCAAGCCTGGTCCTACCAACTGGGTGCTCACAGCTGCTCAGGCCTTTTCCCAGGTCCATAGTTCAGCATAACTTTGAGTCTTTAAAAACACACTAGACATTCGATTTTCAGAAAGTTAATGTAAAGGAAGATGTACTGAATCCTCATTCTTTGCATCTTTGCTGTCCCACACTCGTTAGACAGGAACTAGCGTTGAAGAAGAACCAAGCTTCAAGTTCAGCATGTCTTTCTCGCTGTTGAATTGGAATATCTATCCCTAAGAAACAATAATCTTCAAATCTAATATTGTATTTAAATATAAAAATATTGTTGTATCTTCAAAACAAGATTTTGAGTTACTGATTTCTGGGTCTTCAACTTGAGATACTTTTAAAAATCTTTTTAGTGACATTTCTGAGAACATGAACTCAAATTCTATGCTTACAACCCCAAAATATCATGCATATATATATATATATATATAAAATATAAAAATAAATCTTAATTGGCATTATTTTCAAATAAATTAAGACTATTAGCCACAAAAGTTTTAACTTTGATACCTAATGACAGGCTCCAAAATCCACTGTATTTGGAGAACATCTAGTCCAGCAGATTATGACAACTGCAGTACAGTGACCAGAATACATTCCACACTGGTACATAATATGGATGAAGAACAGGTCAAACTACATGTAGCAATGCCACACTGAAAGCTTTGCAGGTCAGGTGCAATGCCTGGACTTCAGTGTGCAGTGTTATACCCATCACCTGCTGCTAACTGCTTTCCATACCACCCAGAGGCATAGGTCCCTTAAGAGAACAGAAATGTACAGATCTGCACTGTGAATTTTTAAAAGTGTTTAGCAAGAAGCTTTGATTTATCATTTTCCCCCCACAAAGCAGCAAGGGAAATTTCTTTGTGCTTCAGCACAGGGAAGGAGAACCTTGGGAACCAAATTATCACAAATATGCTAAGCAGTGCAAGCTCCCCAACATGTGGCACTGGAGCATGTGCAGTGAACACCAGAGAGGCTCTTCAGGGAAGCCTAGCACAACAAAACATCCACTGGCAAAACACTCCTGGCTTCTGTAGATTTGGCAGAACTGCCTACAGAGGAAATTATGGCATTTTCATCTGAGCAAGAACTGTTGGGTATGGTCCAAATCTCAGCATAAGATGGCAATAACATGTACTGGACTAACGTACAGAACACGCACTTCACCCAGCACACAGAAGAGAAAAGCATTGGGTCAGGTGGTAGGACACTTTTAGTGCATTGGGTTGCACAGACTAGGTTAGGGTCTTGCATATGCAGCTGTGCCCCATTGCCATGTAACCGCAGTGACTCACTTGCCAGCATCTTCACACATACGCAGGCAAAAGGCCCAGGAAAGGAGCTGCATGGCTGCAATGTGTTACAAGCTACACTGGCCAGGGAGCAAGGAGGAGGACAGAATACATCTTGCAAACCTCACAGGAGACTCATACAGGCATTAGCATGCTGCAATGCCACTGCAGTGCTTAAGGATGCCAGTTCCAGTATTTTGCCCAGGGGTGTACAGTACTTGAAGCTGATGGGCACACACTTCTCAGACCTCTCTGAGCTATTTAATTTATGCAGCACTTGAACACCTACCACACACAGCAGAGACCTCCTTGTACTGGCAGAAGAGACACAGCACCCGAAAGAACCCAAAAACCAAACAGGGCCATATCTGCATTTGACATTTCCACGCTTGCCTTCCTCCCTGCTTTCTGGAACAGTAAAGCACAGCTTCAGTGCATAAAACCAGAACAACGGGCATCAGAACACTCATAAGGCAGCTGCATTTTGCTTCCTCATGTGGTGAATGGGTTCCAAAAAAAACCTGCTGAGTTTCATGATGGTGGTGTTAAAACACAATGTTACATTAATTGTAGACTTCTTTACATGATATATGTCCTTAAATTATGAGTCCAAAATTGTACTTGCTATACTGAGACACCCAAATCATTCCAATGACAGGTTAACATGTAATTAAAGTAATTAAAGGCAGCTTTTCTCATTATTACAACTTAATGGAAGACAGCAATACATAGTCTGTATATGTATTAAGAACATCTAACAACTTCAAACTATTGGGTTTGTCAGTACAACCCTGCATTGACATCAGAATGAAAGAAATAACAAAGGTTCCTCCTTGCAGAACTTAAAGATCATACACAGGTAAAATATGAAGAACAGACATTATCCAGACCTGGATAATGCTTGTGGGTATTAAAATATCTGCATGGGCATATTTCCCTGTGGCATATTTCCTTGTGGCAGCAGAACCATGTTTTTGCACAAGGACCTTCAACTGCTTGCAATACACAGTAGTTCCACATAATGCCTTTGAGAAACAACACCTTTACTTTGATAATTTTCAAACTATTCTGTCACACTGGGGAGCTCAGCATTAGAGCCTTGATTCAGCTGTACCATAATTACTCAGCTTATTTCAGTTAAATATAATGGAGGCATTAAGCAATTACTGGCTGAAAGCCCAGTGGGGTAATTTTCTAAAGGTATATATTCACTTTTGGCATTATTTAGTATTATTTATTGATTTTGTGACCAAAAATACATGCAGAATAGAACTGTCTGATAGCTGTAACTTTGGACTGGCATAATTCAGCTTTCTTCATTTGTATCTTTGTTTCCCAAGTCATACGAGACACACTGGAAAGCATCTAATGCAAGAGATGCATTCTGTATCTTTTAAAAAATGTTTGTTCAGTTTTGTAGGCACAGAGAAATCTCCTTGGTCGAGACGTAAACCCTACCTTTCTGCACAAGCATACATGAATTTGATGCAGCATTTAGGATAAAGGTAAAAAACATGAAGTGCAGTAACAGATAGGACACCATATTGAACTGGGCCTCTTGGCTCATCTACTCCAAGATGATGTTTCACCACTACACATAAAAACATCCAGCTGCGACTAGCACTTGCTGCCATCTTTCATTTCTATAGCTCTTTTAGGCTATAAGTGCTAGCACAGCTTTTATAATACATGCTTTATTTTTCCAGTGTACAGAGAAAGAAAAGGAGACACAGGCTCATCAGAGGCGGAAGGTATCTGCCAGGGCTGAGACTACAAACTCAGTGTCCTCACTCTCATTCTGCTCATCTCTCTGCAGCCCCATGCAGATAATACCAGTACATTTGGCCTCCTGACAGTGAGGCAAACACCATCAAATGTGAGATTCAGATGGTGATCCCACTGTGCATCACCTTTCCCTATCAAATTGCCAAACTCTCTTCAAATTAAATACTCTAACAGCAGCATACTTTCTACTTCAGAATTTCTTCCTTTTTCTTGTTCCCCAAAGGAAAATGTCTTTTGCAACTGAATCATCTGTCCAACTGTCCATCAATCTTCCTCCCCTTTAGCCCCGTAACCTTTGAATCTGTTGACAAATTTCAAGCACATCTGAGACAGTCCAGCAAATTCGCAGACACTGTATTCCTATAAGTAATGGGAATAAGAGCATCTGTAGGTGATGAGAGAGAAATTATTGTCTCACTGAAGTAAAGGCTGCCATTAAGCACAGCTACGTTTATAGACCTAAAATATCTTAGCCAAAGGAGATACAGAGACAGTGCCTCAAGCTGCCACTGTAGGTATAGGTTTTTTTTGATTAAAAGATACAATCTTAAACACTGGGACTACTAGCATCACTGAGATATCCTCCTTATTTAAAATTCTGCAAACCCTGTTCATACCCCATTTCTCTAACAAGGCCTTCCTGACACTGCTGCTCCTGTCTCTTTGTTGCTCCAGGTTGCTGGATCTTCTCTTAGTGGACCCTTCAAATTCTAGGGCAGAGAAATCTCTCGTACTTTGTGTTTGTGTATCACTAGTCATGCATTGTGGCTTCTGAATGCCTCTATATATGTAAAATAACTCGTTATCTTTCCACATTTGTTTGTGCAAATAAGGATCTGGATTTTTTTCCCATTAAACTGTTTTGCTCATTCAGTAAGTCATTAAGGCCAACTACAAAAAACAAACATTTCTAATTTTTTTCTGACTAAGAAGAATTACCCTTTCTGCATCCGCCCTGGCTAGTCTATAGAAAATTATCAATTACATGATGTCAGGCTCAAACTGCAATCACTTGGCAGTTCATGGCTGCAGAAACTTCTGCTGGTGCAACACTTCCTATAGTTTCTTTCAGGTTACAAAATTGTAAGCCTGTATTTATTTTTACTAAAGAATGCCTGTCTTAGAAGGTGGAAAAGTATCTTAAAGGAAGACTTCTAGGATAACGTGCCAGCCTTCAGATAGCTAGATATTCCCTATACAAGAACATACATTTCAAGGCTATTTTCCAAATCAGTTTTTAGAAACACATCACCGATTACAGTAAATATATAGAAGCTGGAATTGATTCCATTAGTAGATGCTGTTTTAAAGATACAACAGCCCACATCCCAGAAGAACAATGAAGTATAATATTCAAGCTCATTTAATCACTGTATCCAATTACAAGAAATAAATCATCACAGACATGCCTACATTTGCATTTTAAAATATAAATAAATCATGAGTAGCCAAGCCAAATGCTGTGCATCTCTGGATTCACAGATTTGCATGGGAAGTGGTGCATTCACTTCCCATTTCAAATGAGATCATCCGAAAACTATTAACAACATCTAATTATCTTAAGGTAGTTCAAAACCTGCCCTTCTTTGTCCAGTTTGGAACTTGGTCATACAGATCTGCCATTCGCTGCAGTAGAGAACACAATCCTAATCCTGTCACTGAACCTCAGCAGAGTTTGTATGACAGACTTTGGTAATCTCTCTGCCTTCATACCTAGGGCTCCCTTAAATCACAGGGATTCAGAAGAGGAGCTAACCTTTTTGCTAACGCTACAAATAGTGGCACTTTGGGCAACTGTTCCTGCCCTTTGCTGTAAAATCTCTCATCACAGACCTACATGACTGTCCCCTCTAGGAAGATCTCAATGCTCTCATCTACCAAGAAAATCCAGTACTGCCATTTCTTGCAAAGCTGATGGCATTTTCATGTTTTTCACAGACTTTTACAAATCTTTTATGAAAGACTTAGCATTCTTTGTAATCACAGACGTAGTTGTAACTTCTGAAATTGTGTCTTACTAACCTTGACTCCCTGAACAAATTTTCAGTAGTTTAGCCTGAGATGTTAAATCAAATGCCCTGTAGCCCATCTGCATGCCAAAACCCTCACCCGAGCAGGTTATCAGATTCCCATTAATATTAACACAATCTATATGTACACATAAAAGAAAAATAAACAAAATGTTCAAAACATTTACATAAGCTGCACAAGCAACCCATAAGGTGTACCAAAACACATCACACTGGAGACATTGCCTCAACCCACTGACACCACCCCAGGATAGACCTCAGGAAAATGCTTTCTTGCTGCTTCACAACAGAAGAGAAATATCTGGGAGAGTACTGGAAGACTGAAGAACATATGGGAGAGACCAAGCTTCAGATGGCAGAGGCCCTCCCCAGCCTAAAGGTTTAGACTTAGTTTGCCCAACACACCAAGGTTTCCCAACTGCACACATCCCAAAATCTTGTGTGTGCTTTGGGGCTTCTGTCACAGCAAACCTCAGGGGTCCAGGGGGCCCCACAATGGCAAAGTGATGGATGTGTGAGTCCTCTACGGTCTCACACTGCCCTGGGGCAAGACTCCCTGATAACCAAGAAGCCCCGCTGGGTAGAGCAGGCAACACATGCATAGACACCACTTTCAAAGGATTTGCAACCTGTGTATGGCCCAAGAGCCCTACATGGCTGTCACAAAGAGAGCAAGGCCAGCAGACAGCTTCCCTTTGCTTCCCAGGCTCTGCTCGGGGTGGACATTCCTTCTCTGGATTGGAGAAAGGGGACAGTGAGGAGCCTGCAGCACTGCCAGGGCTGCTCCCTCACAGTCAGGATGGGCTTGAGCAAGTCAAAGGCCTGCATCTGTTTGCCTCTCATAAGGGAAGAATCTGTAGTTTCCTTAGGCAAAATGTTTGCATTTGCTTGTTGCTAGTGGTTTCCATGCTTTGGGGCAGTGCTGCATGCTCACTGCTGCTTTAAGACCGAGTGAAAAACCTCTTGACAAAAGGGATCTAACAAATGCTATTTGTTTGTGGTTGCTTTTCACTGTTGTTTGTTTGTTTCCAGCTTGTTGCTGTACATCCCCTATGATGTACTAACAGTAACAACAAACAAAATCCCATGGACAAGGCTTCTGTTGGGGAGGGAAATGAAAGCCAACAAGCTTCATTATTGTATTGATTTCAGGGCTCTGAATTCACAGCTGGGAAAGAACAAAGGCAGTATCTGGCTTTCTGATTTTAGCTGTGGTGGTTCTTAGAGAGTTCAACTAGCCCTAAATCCTAAGAAGTGGAGGTGGGGAGGGTTAAAGAAAGGCAGCTTGGGTAATTGGTAGACCCTTATGGGCAGGAGGAGGAATAATGGCAGGAGGGGGATTCAGGGTGCAGAAGAAAGAAAATAAATTGAAAAGCAATAAAAGGTGAAGTAGCAATGCCTCCAGTACTCCCAGGTCAGACAGCATGATTTCTCCATGATTACATCCCTGATTCTGGCAATTTATATTTCCATCAAAGCTCAAGTTCAAGCAAAGGAATAAAATCACAGTTCATCCCTTTCAAAAGAAAGTCAAAGGTTTTGATTATTAGCTTTCATCAAAATTAGATCCATCAACACTCTTATTTTATTTACATTGATCTATTTTCTCTGCCCTCCCACCCCAGAATGTTTTTGAGCTCAGTGTCCTTGAAAACAAGCCATCATATTTTCACTTCAGAGAGTACTGGTTTGGTTTCGGATGGATCTCACAAGCTTTTCTGAACTGAGACAAGGTCATCCCATGATCTCAGCCTGGCTCAAAAGACAGTGATGTGAGCTGCTGCCACAGCTGCAACTCACATCAGTATTTTTCACCTTGTCTAAAAGATGGGACAAGCAATTTGCTTTATTGCAGTAACTGATGCTATTCCAAACAGCTCTTTCTGGCAGAGCCAGCTATATTTCATGAAGGTAAGTGGCATCTCACAAAAAACCTCTGGCTGTTAAAGTGCTGTAATTCTACTCATATTTCAATCTCTGAATGGATCAAAATTGACTTTAAAAAAATCAAGCAGGATTGTCTCCGATGCCAACCACATGTTAGCACAACAACTCTCCTAAAAGGTCTTATATACCCTAACTGAAACTAAACTGGATCAAGCCTTCCTTTCTAAAAAAAGCAACAGCAATTTAAAGCTTGCATTACAGGCTTACTGATTGCAGTTAATGCATGAAGCTTCTGAATTTATGCCAAGCACAATCTGCTCCAATATCTTCTTTTTAGACAGTTCCCTCTGCTCTCATAAAAATATTCCTACTACAACCATCTATTCCTACATCTAACAGCCAATCTCCTGACTCACCCATTAGAATGAAAACCTAGCAAGACAACACAAACCACAGCAGAATCCCCTACCAATCTCATTCAGCACACAGCAAACCCAGCCTTCAGTAGCTGCTGCTACAGCTGCTCTTTCCCTTCTTATTTCCTCAAACACAATAGAGAAGACATCAGCCAGCATTAGGGCAAGGCAAAGCCGAACTCAATTGCACTTGGTAATCCAGAGTGTGTTGGCGCCAGTTTGCCAATGCAACAGGCAGGCTTTCTCAAGCAATTGAGTTTATTCAGCTACACAGCAAGCAGAAGAGTTTGTTGCTGTAATGCAGCTCAGGGTTCACAGATATGAGAGAGATCTTAAGAGCCCACAGAAATCAGGAATCAGGCAGAAATCTGTTCCAATTAATGGTTCACAAATAGGTCTTGTGTGGTAGCTTTTTTGTTCTTAATTTCCATAGGTGTGCTCTTAGTACAAGGACTCACAAAAAATGGTAAGATGGGGAAGAAAATAACTGCCTCAGCACACTATACAATGAAGTGTCACCAAAGGGTTGTAACAGGCAGCATGACAGAATGCTTAGTAAAGTAATGAGAACTATAGTTTGGCTATAGACAAAATAGTCCCGTTCTTGGTCACAGAAAGACCAAGGCTGCTACTTTCATAATACTGTGAAACCATCTGAACTCAGGGCATGTTAAGAAGAATTGTGGGGGAAGGAAGAATTAACAGCATGAGAGTAAATTTATTTCACAAGGGAGAAAAAAGCAGCTTTGAAGAACACATTGCTTTCAGATTCTTAATACACAACCTCAAAGCACAGGTCTTCAGTGAATCTATCCTTCCACCCCGAGGTCAGGGAATGAACACACTATATTCCTCAGATAATGTTAATCTCACAAGAAATTCATTGTATTTTTTAGCCATATAAATTTTGAGCACTGGAAACACTGGAATTCAAACCGTGAAGACAGTGCACAAACTGTATTCTTGGCCTCAAAGATGTAACAAGTATGTGAACATAAATGTTTATGGTTTTAGCATTCTTACAGAAAAACTCCTCCACTCTGCAAAAGTTTCCTTCCAAAAAAGTCTGAATTCAGAGCACCATCTCCACATTTTACAACATCACAGAGTCTGCTCTTGGGAAGGAGTGCTTTGTTGTATCCTAAGAACAAGCTTTCAACTTAATAGCCATCACACTAAGTGCTAATAGCAACACATAAGTTATTAATGGATAAACACCCCTATTTATGCCAGCATGTGGTGAATATGTTGTGGAAAAACAACCTATAGAGAGTACTAAAGACAACATCCAGTTTTTCAAGGTAGGATAGCAGAAAGCCTTAAGAGAGAAGGAAAGGAAAACAAGGCTTAGTGGTGGGAATGAGGAAATACCCAGGTAATATGAGAGATCCATGGTGAAGGAAACCACAGTTGAGGTTCCTGATGGTCTGTGGCTCCTGCTGAAGGAATAGGACATACAGAGACTTTCTAAGAAGCAGACAACACTGATACTTCAGTCTTTCATTTCCAGTTCCTACTCTTACAGTTAACAGACCTGCCAACCATCTGTTGCTGTTCCTCTTTCACTACTCCCTTACAAATCAGGTTTCAATTTTCCTCTATTAGAAACAGCAGCTCTGAGGTAACTCTGTTTTATAATTAGTCAGCTTCAATGAGCCACATCCTGGGAAATCACAAAGACAGAGCTGAGAGGATCTAGAAAGTTGTGTCACCTTCACACTTTGTGGTTTGATCCCATTGCTGCAGAGGAATGGCTCTCCTGGAGACAGAAGTCAGTAAGAGTTACTACTATTTAGACATATTTCAGAATTTAGCTATGACTTTTTGCTAAGCCGATGTTGACTGCCTTTGCCTTTGATGTTCTTATGGCTCACTGGAACCAATATCTCACTGGCTGCAACAGAATAGATCTGGCCTGCTTCATCTCCAGACCTGCAGCCATGGAACTGGCTCAGTGTTTAAGCCAAACAGGGAATCAACCCAAGTGGCTGGTGTACTCCTAAGACAACATCTCCTTTGTCAAAAGAGATCTCTTAGGCATCACCACTGTGCTGTGATTCAGTTTTCCTTGCTGCCTTTATGGCCCTCAGTCCCAGCCTTCTGACCCTAGAACATGAGTTATTTCTGCTAGACTTGATGCTGACCAGCCACACTCAAGCAATTAGAAAACAAAAAGGCAGAAACTAAAAGACAACCTCTGCTACTCTTTTTAGCTGCAAAACACAAGCACTTTGATAAAAGAAAACCCTGGAAGCATTTTTTTAATTCCTTCTATCCATGATTCCTGGTTTAACGCCACTGGAAAATCAGTAAATATCAAAAGCAACATTCTGAAAAAAGTTCCAGAGAAAAAATTCTCAAATACACTAATATATCTCTTTACAATCTCAGCTACTTACTGTATCTGTTAATTTAGAGTTATATTATGATCATATATCCTTTCATATATTTGAAATACTTAACTCCATTGGTTTGATAATTTGTATCACCTAGACTTCCAATGTCATTAGGACAAAAGTAATTTTATAAATAACTCATTATAATGCTTTAGGGTTACATTAGCTTTCCAGAAACCTTACCAAATTCACAGTATCAAAACAACTTGTCTTCCAAATGTTTTATCATTTTTTTTATATCACTCAGGTCTGTTGCAGTACAACAAATTAACACATTCTGCCTTTTATTACTTTAAAAAATAAAAAAAACCTAAAAGCCTTTTTCACTGACAAAAGAAAATTATTGATCTTCACCCCTAAAAACGTTCACCTGCTAGAAATGTGCTTCCCAATTCTTTCCAGTTTAAGCCACTAAGATCATCAAACACCCACATACTGTCTACAGTGCACAACTTCATAATGGTTTCACACTAGGCTTTCATGACGGCTCCTTATCACTTTCTCACATAGCAAAAGGTGACAACTAGCTATAATGATCCCCATAATTACAAAGAAAAGATTGAGGAACTAAGAATACTATGATCTATTGACTATTGACTATAATGGTAGCATTTTCTTCTGCAAATTTGACTCAAACAGAAACCACTTTAAACACTTAGGGCCCTACTGTCATCACTTCAAGACATTCTACAGAGTATAAAAGAAATCTATTTAGGTGCCTGAGGTGCCCAAAGGTGCCTGGGCATTCCTGGCCATACTGAAACCATGTGTTTGTCTGATGGATAACTCAGTACCTTTTCCTTCTTGAAAGGGCCTGCTTTGCTAGGTGTCCTTACACCATGAGTAGTATTTGTGGTGGTTAACTGAAAAAATACCCTCAGCACCTACAGAGACCTGATAAAGAAAACAAAGCCAAAATCACTAGAAAGAACACAATTCCTCATGCTGTCTCTAGTTTCCCAGTCACTTAATATAACAGTGAGACAGCCCAGGAGCAGCATTCCCAAACTCTGCCTTTTTGAAGATTACCCTAACAAGCCTTAATGCCCAAGAGCAAAAAAAAAAAACCAACAAAAAAAAAAAAAAAAAAA
>JBAFWW010016531.1:0-16276 GCA_036873685.1 Agapornis canus
ACTAGATGATCTTAAGGTCCTTTCCAACCCTAACTATTCTATGATTCTATGCAGGGAAGGAGTCCTTTTCTCATTTCTAATATTCAGCTCACTTCTTAACATGTCCACTCTAGACACATATTTGCTTTCC
Source organism: Agapornis canus (assembly GCA_036873685.1). NCBI lineage: Eukaryota > Metazoa > Chordata > Aves > Psittaciformes > Psittacidae > Agapornis > Agapornis canus. The sequence continues at coordinate 131 of JBAFWW010016531.1, forward strand.
AACTTGCATATTTTGAAGACAAAGAAAAATGTAAAATGTGCAGTACATCAAATTCCTTTCTTCAGGTTTTGTTTTCAGATATTTCTCAGGCTTCTATTTGCCAATCTGCATTACCTCTAATTACCTTGATTGTTCATCTGTGGCCAGAATTTCTGGCTCAAATATTCTTCACACTCTCCACCCAATGCTTGGAGAGAAATTGTAATTCCGCACAGTTTTTACCAAAGTTTTTAAATAATATTTTTTCCTTTTTATTTTTTTTTTGTTTTTGTTTTTGTTTTTCATAGGCACTAAAGCAGAGCTCTGGGGAGCCTTTCAAGTTTGCCAGTAAAGCTTTCAAATTTGAAGTTCAACAAAAGGTTTCGTAAGTTTTTAATCTGAACCCGAAAAAAAAAAAATCAAAGAGGAAATTGTAGTTTAAAAATGAATATTTCATACTCTATTACTTTTCTATTGTTTTGCTTTCATATCTGCATACATAAAAAAGCAGGTGTACTTGTTTCAGTACAATCTAAATCCTTAACCAAATCTTCAGCTGTAACAGGCAACAATAAAATTTTTGCAAGTTTTTTAATACAGTTTGACAGGTAAGACTATGAAAAGCAGTAGTCCATTCTTTTATATTTATGAAACAATCTGAGATTCTATAATATCCTGTCCTGATGTGATCTATTGTTGTACTCTTATTTCTAGCCCCTGTTATCTGGCTGCTGCTGGAAATTTACTCGTAGGTGCTGATGAGTTGCCTTTGAATACAATCATGTATTGTTGCCTGTTCTTTCAGTCTGGTTTATTTTGGGTGATAAACGGACATCTTGAGGCAGTCATCAGACTTTAATTTGGTTGAACAGATCATAACTGAAAAATCATGATTTTCCTAGAGCGCTGTTGAAGAGCAGCCAGTAATTTTATATTTAGCCCTACATTGTTGGCTGCTTATTGGTTCTCTGCAATATGCACTACAATGCTTTTTCTAGTACTTATGGAACTATTCATACATATTCTACTATTACCAGCAACAAAATATGTTTACTCACAGAGCATGTGATATTGGGAAAAACATAGAAACACAACACTATTACCTGTACACATCAAACAGCATGCTTACTAGCTTTACATACCATTAAAATTAAAAGTCTGGAGAGCCTTAAATTTGAGAAGCTTTATACTTTCCCTTGCAAGGCTTTTACACATTGCTGCATATAGTTCTTGTTCTGCTATTATGCTGATGTAAGTGTATTGGTGACAAGAGATTCACTTCTGATTTATAAGACTGGAAATATTCTATCTCTTTCCTCTCTTTGCTGTCTTTGCTTTCCTTTCTCTTTCTTTCAGATAATACAGCCTATACTGATTGAGCTGGAGTTTAATTTTGTGTTTCATAGATGCACTGAGCTTGAGGACTAGTAAATAAACTCATCCTCCATGACAAAGGCCACAGGATATTGGCCTCCACTGAGCCAAATAACTTGCATGTGGCTGAAAGATCTTTCAGGAAGCACTTAGTCTTGCTTTGAAGACAGTGAAAAAGGGAGACTCTGCCACTTCCCCACCTGCATTTTCCTGTACTCTCAGTTTTCCATCTTATAGACAATGTCACCCAAAATGATATCTTTTCTTACTTTGGCTACTGTTAGTTGTTAAGCACATGTAGAGATCTAGTAAAGGTGATATACAAGAAAGGAACTGGAATCTCAAAAGTCTTTCTTGTCATAACAATCACATCTAACTACAGCAGCAGCCAATTTTAATGGAATTTAACTTACTTTTTGAAAGCAAAGTTTTCTGACTGATTTCTGATATGACAGAATAAGCATGGTCAGCTTTCAGGAAAAACTTTCAAAGGGCCAGGATCTCTATGCTGTTTTCAAAGAAACACCATCAGAGTACTCTTCCCTCCGCTGTAAGTAAACCCAGTAGCACTGCAGGCTTTACACGCTGAGGACTGTAAGGCTGCACCATCCACTCCTCTGCTGGGACTTCTAGGATTCCAAGGGAACAGAGGGGAGCCCAGATTGGACATTTTTTCTCTAGCTCTAATGTTCAGCACAGCAAGGCATCTTTTGTGCCATCTGATGCATCTCAAAAAGGATGTGTGTGAACAATGCTTCTATGTGGCAATCCGTCTGTACTGCTGAAACTCCAAGTTAGACACTGCATGGCAGGTTTTGAGCCCTAAAACCTAGATCCTTTGAATTCGTTCCCATGTACCTATCTGGTACAGTTTCTAGTACTGTGAGTTACAGAGCAGGACTTTTGGTAGTCCTCAAAAGTAAAAATCCCTCACTAAGTCCACTTTACATTAGCTGATGCTACACACAGCATTCTGTTCAACTACTTACACACCATTTTTGTGGTATAGATATTTATTTTGTTTTAAGGTGAGGGAAAAATTTTTTTTTTTGAAAATTTAAGGGAAAAATTTGTTTTAAAGCCTTTTTTTTTTTTTTTTTTAGTTATTCTATGTACACCTCATTCTGAAGAATGCCTGGGAACACAGTGTTACCTGCCAAAATCCATTACCTTCTGGATCCCCTAAATTCATTGAAAACTATAGAAAGAATGAAAAAAAAACAGTTGCATGGCCTGCTGCCAGCAGATAAATCTTTAGAGAAGAAACATTTGTGGCAATGCTCTCATGGGGTGCTGCTGGGGTGTAATTTTCACTAGCTATGTTTACAGATCAGGAAAGCAAGGTAAAAGGCATGGTGATGACAACAGCTAGGTACGGTGTCCATCATGAGCCTCTTTAGGGAAGTAATTTTCAAAGATATATGTAGACAAAAAATACCTATTGAAAGCCAGTTAAAGTATTTTGTGGAAGTCTTGTAACAGCATACATCTTTTGTGTAGTTTGGCCTGTAGTTCACATTTACTCAGATTCTCACTGTAATCGTTGCTGCAGTTGCCTTGTGTTATATGGAGTAGCTGAAAAGTGTATTATTCAATTATGAGAAAATCTGTTTGGAAGATAGCCTGATCATCCATCTAACTGGATATGTTAAAAGGTCCCTTTCTAACATATTATATCACAACCTTGTAAAGCTGCCTCATATATGGTAGTCCAAATCATATGTTTTAAATAGCGTCACGTGGAAAATTATTTTATTTGGAGCAAAACCTCAAGCACTGTTTATGCTGTATCAATGACTGCTGCTGTCAGCCACTGGCATTAATTCAGTCGGAGACTGAACTGGTGAGAAAGTTCCAGAATATCACTCCAACTTCCAAAAATGTGTTCAAAACAATGTTATGTACTTTTCAGCTGTAACCTCTCCTGCCTCTCTTCCCAGCATCAAGTGAGCGAGATACAGAGGATTGCTGGAAGAACCAGAGCAAACATGCACTAGAGCACCTGATAGCACATCATGCCAAGTTACATACTGCACTGGTAAAAGTCCACTGATATTCTGAGAAACAGCAAACAACACTGACTTTACCCTAAAAGTCTCCATTCTCCAGAGGTAAACAAAGTTTTACTATCTGTGTAGCCTTCTGTAAACAATCTATGCTTAGTACTTTTAAAGGAAAACTTGGCTTGACTTAAACACAGCCTCCAGTGAACATCACGATAGTAATGAGTGCACCTTCCATAAGCCACTGTAAAGTCTTGTATGATTCACTTACAGTGAATTCCCCCACCCCATAGACTGAGAATGAGCAGGGCAGCCAGCCTCAGACTGGCCTCAAGCCTGGTTTCGCAAAGTGGGCAGGAGGAATGGTCTTCTTCCCTGCTGCGAGACACACTCAGGACTAAACACCAGCCTTGGCAGAAGTGTCAGCCCAGAGTACAAGGCCAGCTCAATGCTTAACTGAATCCCCACCCATAGCAGCAAAACCTTCCTGTTCAAACTGACAAGCGGGGTGGTACTTATGCTGTCTTGCTGAGGGACAGTTTCCAGCTTCTATGCTGCTGATGCTCATGTGCAGTGGGACAGTTCATAGGGTCCCTCTGCTAATACTGACACTTTCTGCATGCCAGACCCATTCTTTGCTCTCTCTATATTCCTGTGAGTTAAACCCCGTGGGTATTGTTCAAGTGTGGTAATTTAAGATGACCAGTGCAGTGAAGTCAAGCCCTAAAGGAAGATTATCCTGTTTCTGCTGAACCACATTTAGAAGGAGCACAGCAATAGGAATAAACTGGTTCTTCCTACTTTATATTTCCAGCCAAGGCATTCAGCTGCCTTGACATGAAAAAATTCAAAAGCAAATTTTCTTCATTGAAATGTAATGCTAGAGAGTTGTCTTCAAAAGATCTGTGTCAGCAGCTCCTTGTTTCAAGCTTTCGTATTAAAAAGCATTATGAATGCTATTTTATGCCTGTATGTTCAAGCCAAGCAGTTTATGGTGTTTAAAAATTAATACAAATTGTAAAGCCTTTCATAGTGCAAACCTCAGCTTTCTTGATTTCCTTTTTTGCTCCTTTACATGTGCTGCCAAAATATTTGTTAACCAGCTGCAACCTTTACCCTAGTTTCACTGGGTACTAAAATAGTCTGTTGTGCTGTAGATGTGTTTCTCTGCTTTTATTTTGCTGTTCACCTCTACTATGGTATGTAGCAACCGACAGCATTTTGTGAGGCAAAGGTAACCGATGGAGTACAGCAAGAACAGAACAAGGAAAATGTTGAAAGTTTAATCCTACATACAAGCAACATTCTCTGACATTTAGGCAAACCTGTGTTCAGATTTCTGAACTGGATACTCATGGTTATGAGTCACATCTAAGGCGTTTTTTAGCCAATCTCTTTTTTTATTCCCTATAAACTCTCTGTATTCTGATTTAATATACAAACAAGGAATTTTAATGTGTATTAAGTTAAAATACTTCAGAACCTCAACACAGGGATGAGAAAATGAATGATTCTATCTTCCTTAATGTATCTTGGAACAGTTTAAATCCTCCTTAAAATAGTCAAAACAAGCTAGAATAGTTCTCTTAGTACATACTAACAAATAAGCCAAATGCTAATTCAGTGAAAATCCCACTGATCAGGCAAACTGGAAAGAAAGAAAGAAAGAAAGAAAAAAAAAAGGACTTCAGGGTATAATCCTGTAACTGTAATTTGCAATATGCAATACCTTTTGTCTAAGAGTTTTATAAATATTAAAACCCAGAATGTAGTAAGTCATTGTAGACTTGACTAAAAGGAGTATTTATCCTTAAATAAGCAGGTAAGGTCACAGTCACAATTTCAGAATTCAGGCCTATTCCCTGATTCAACTGCCATGTTTCAAAAGACCAGTAAGAAAAGGTACCATTGCAGTCTGGACAAGGTTGCCCAAAGGTAACACCAACAAGCTGCATCAGGCTGCAGAATAAATGATCTATACCATCCTGATTAGCCTGCAGATTGGGAAGGCATTGAGCATCAATGTATTGCAAATTCCTAGTTACATTGCACCTCATGCAAGGCTCTAACTTGGTGGCTGAAAGCCAAATTTCAGGCTTTTTAATCTATTATTCATTGAAAAAAACAAGATGGGATATGTCTGAAAAACATACTTTTTCAAGGATGTGCACATTCCGGGATTCTTAGCAACAAGAATCCCAAACCTCTGTGGATTTAAATGTCTTAACCAAGTCTGTGGATACTGGATTTAAACCTAAGCAAGAATACATCTCTGCTGCTAGAATCAGTGGGAGAATTCTGACCTTAACTTATTTTCTATTGTACAAAAAAATCTCAAATTTCCATTATCCCTATGTAACGTGTGCAAGTCTTCTAAAAATACTATACTGTAGAAACAAATTGTTCTTTTAATGTACTCTCTCTGTATTTATGTATTCTTATGCGTACATTACACTTTAAAACTAAATGCTGAAAAGTCACACATAGATATATAGGATTAATTATTCATAAATAAAAGTGACATTTTAAAATTTTACCTTGAGACTGAAATCAGGAAGTTGTCAGAGGGAAGCAAACTAGTCTGCATAAAGTGAAAAATCCCACCCTTCTTCCCGAGACTTATGCCCAGATGTGAAAAAAAGATGGATTTCAGGCAAGCTTTCATCAGAAATGTTTGTCTTAGTTATATATATGCCAATCTTCTAAATTCATAAAATATGCATAAGGAAAAACATATCCACTTTTTGACTGATGGAAGAATAGGACTTGCAAAGGTTCACATGGTTACACTTAAGACATCAGTGTGGACTGCTTGTACAGACAGGAGGCATGTTCTCGTATCTATTATATGTCCAGCTATACAGAGTTATTTTCAGACTTTAGAAGAACACAAATACACAATCCATTGTCCAAACACGCTACGCAATGCTGTATTATCTCCAATTTCTTCCATTTCATTAAGAAGCTTTAGAATCTTACTGCAAATCATTAGTCTTATTTTCATTATCATGTCATGTACTCACAATGTCAATGCATGCATAGAGATAAAGGAAATACTGTAAGGGTTCTGAAACAAATACATGTGTGCTCTCACAGTTCTGCCAAGCTCAATACATGATTTTTGTTTTGTTCAGTTGGTGGGGGTGGGGATTCTTTGCCAGAATAATGTGTTCACTGTTGTAACATGGATGCAAAATGGAAAATTCCTGAGTCAACCACTCAGCAGTGTTTCTTTTTCTTAAAAGTATCTTATATCAGAATGAATCAAATATGTTATAAAGGACAGATTAGATTAGAGAAGGTATTAAACCTAAATTTGTGTACTTTTGTAATTTTTTAGTTTAGTATTAAGGAAGGGTGAACTCTAGTTTCAATAATATGTGAAAGCTTACTGTACTCTGAGGAAACCAGGGTCAGTCAGAAATATAGTGAAAAAGCAGAAAAGAGGAAAGAGAGAATGTCAGGTGAAAGACATACGTGTCTGAGCTAAATACTACTTTCACCTGTGCACATTTACGCACAGAAATCCATGTGCTAGGGTATGTAGTGTTCTAATTCCTCCATACTATATATTAAAGCTGACATAATTTACCCCGTACTCAATGTTAAATAAGCTATATCACTCAAGAGTACTTTTTAGGGCTAAGATATGGGAGTGACATTTTGGAGAAGTAAGAGTGTGTGTGAAATTAGAAGACGCTACCTTCCTGGCACCGAGACCCTTGCACATCCTGCTCCTGGTGGCCCTGTTCCCCATGAGCTCTCTCCCATTGACTCACCAGCCAATGGCAGCCCATATAAAAGGTCAGAGCTCCTCAGGAGCCAAGGCCAGTAGCCTTACCTCTATGCAAAGATCTGCAACCAACAGACCCCTCTATGCACTAGATTTTCTCTATATGTAGTCCTATGTTGTGTCTCTTCCATGTCACATTGTAGCTGGGGTCTTGCCTCGTCACCCTAGGGTGATGGTGGCCTGACTCTCGCAGCATTACCCAGTGCATTGTAGCTGAGCTCTTGCCACGTCATCCAAGGTACATGGTGGCCAGACTTCCATGGTGCTACCCAATACACAAAGCTTCATAATTGGGTGAGGAAAATAGGGAGATGTCTTTTAATTAGTCAGCCTGCCACTCCTCTGTACCTAATGTTCACTCCATGCCTCCTACATGTGCATTTCTTGTGGAGCAGCTCATGCTCAGCCGTGACTGTGTCCTGGCTTGACCCACAGGAACCTCCCTAGGCAGGCAGTCCTTTAGTACTAAAAAAGGCAGCTCTAGATGGGTGTGAGTTTCCTTTGATTGCTTTCTGAGCTGGCCCACAGACTAACAAGCTTAATAACCAAGTCCTGTAAACATGATCCTTCACGCACAGCTCATGAATACCTGGTCTGAGGCCAGGGCAGAGTGCGTACAGAGTACATGTGTGTGCATGTCATGTAGACACAGCTAAAAGCACCCACGGGGAAAGGTGGTGGGAAGTCAATAGCAAGATTTAAATTAACACTTTAGCTTTTTGTTCAGTAACTTGTAAAGATAGGTAATTCTTTACACAAGCTTAATTACTGAATAGGCACACCAAGACTGGGAAGAGAGTATGGCCCATATGACAATCTCCATAGGTAAAACACTCTCATGAGCACGTTCTGCTCTTTTGTAATACATGCTTGCTGCAGAGAGAAGGGGAATAAACCAATTTTTTCCTGTATTGAGCAATGACTGGAAAAGAAGCAGGGGCTTACACTGCAGCACGAGATAAGCTGTCTAATGGATTAATGGAGTAGATTGCTTGGGGAGCTATAATGTCTCTCTCACAGGACTGGTTTGGTTTTTTGTTTTGGTTGAGTTGGTTGGTTTTTTTTCCGTTAGGATATAACACAGCTGTCTGTCAGGGATGATCCATATATAGCTTATCCTGCCTGGGAGCAGGGCAGAGACAAACTGACCTTCTTGGATCCCTTCCAGATCAGTTTTCTGATCAGATTCCCCATGCTAAGATGCGTCTGTAGATGTGAATTATGCTTTTAAATACTGTATTTCCTTTGTATTCTAAGGGCACAACCTTTAACTTTTACAATTTATCTCTTTCCTAATACAAATTCTGTTTCGTTAAGAGTAATGACAGTATAATGCACATTTCTTCATCATATAGATACAGTTTTCTCATTCATCTGTAACTCTTATCTGGAACATAGTCATCCTAAGCTTTCCTTTTAATCTGCAGTTCAAAGCTCTGCCAGAGTTTATGGTCAGTACCCTTCCCAAAACAGTAAAGGTGACAGATAGAGCTGATCATCTAACAGAGATGATTGTTCACATGATGTTAGTTGAAACTGGAAATGAAAGCCACGCCGAAGTGTAAGAAAAAGCTGTGGCACAGCCAAATGGGGAAAAAAGTAATTCATGACAAATTTTATGTGAAGACTGGATGATGCACTGCCACGTGACGGAGTGCAGCATCTTTGACAATGGGGAAAAATGACCCAGTTTTTCCTGTCCACAACTCTGTAGGACTGAACCCTGTGATGCAGCAGGTCATCTTAAATCGTTTATCCCAACTGCACAGTGAGATAGGCAAGGGCAGACTATTTCATGCTAGTAATTTCTAATGTTGCAAAAGATATAATGGAAGCAAACATAAATTCTTTATTAATACATAGTGCCATTGGCAACACATTTAGCTCATTACCTACCTCTGAGTCTTATCATTTTCAAAGATGGGCAGGGTTTTTTTAATGGTAATTATCAAGTTCTGCTGACTGCTTAATAATCCTGTAGCAGCTTTTCTCTGCTTTTCACAACTTACATTGTGTTAGACATTTAATGCAGTTTTTTGCATTATGCAGTTCACTCTCATAATATTTCATACAAACAAAACCAGTAAAAATCAGATTTTGCATGTTATTTAGCTGCTGTTTTGTAAACAGGATGTCCTGGCAAATTCCTTTGTGCTATTGAAATAGTTCTAACATGTTGACAAATTAATTGATGACACTATAATAGTGTGTTTTCTGCTCAAAATCTCTTGTCACTGCCATGCACATAAATAGTCTTTGTATGCTTTCTAGTAAGAAACATAACCAAGAAAGCTGTTCTTCACTATTTCCAGCTGTTTTCTTTTAAGGCATGCAAAAGATCTGTGAGCTTTTTACTGAAGAACAATGCTAGGAATATAATGTCAGGAGTAACTGTGACACTATTTACAAAACATCTAGTATAGATCTCCATGATATTTACGTTAAAATTAAAATAGGTGTACAGACACCATGAATATGTATGCTTAGAACTTAGGAAAGTCTTTTATCATCATTCTCTTCTTGAAAATACAGAGAAGGGGGCATAGTTGCACTGATTGGTATGTAATGACTCATAGTTTTAACTGAATTATTAACTTTAGCCCGTGCCAAAATACTATTGCTTTACCTTTCTCCTCGTGATCTCAGTTGATTAGAATGAGATCTTTCTGTTATGGACTGAACATTTTCTGTGCTTGAAACACAGGGGAGCTGCTGAGGCTGGGAACAAACTTCCCCTACCACTTTTCTCCCACTGCAGATCAAGAGAAATTAGAGCAGGGCACGTTTACTAGTGCTGGTTCTTGTTTGTTCTCCTGCTTAAATTTGTATCAGGTCTTTAGTTCCTGCTCTCCAAGGCTTGTAACACTTGACATCAAGTGGGAGAAAAGAGACCCTAGTTTGTATGCAGAACCCATTAAAGAGGGCATGTCATTTAATGTCAGCGGAGACCTGCAAGAAGAGCTATAGTGAGATCACAAGCTGCATTTATACTTATAAGTAAAATAGAACAGGCTCTATTTTCTTGGAAGGGCATTTCATGCTTTATAACTGTCTGGATATACTATCTCCTTTCTACAGCAGATTACCTCATTTATTCTGACCTATGTATAGAAACCCTGGTCTATGCCAGCCCAAAAAACCACACCCAGAAACCTTGTGAGAGACAGCATGTAAAGAAGGGGCTATAACCCTCAACCATAATAACAGCAGCAACTCTGCTGCTATCATTTTCCCTCATTGGAAGTGCTCCCTCTCAATCCATACCAACACCATGGTAATATGTATACCTAAGAGGCAGATCCAAGCCAGGATTTAAAAGCATACAGGAATTTCAAACTGACAGTATATAAAACAACCTCACAAACTATTTCAGTCTGCAAGATCTGGCATGAGCTATAGCTCTCCATTTACTTGCTTTTGTACAAACACAAATGAAGACACAGGCATGCTCCAAGGAACCATCAATTTACAACCAGGCAATTTACCTAAAAGTTGCCATAAGTGTCTGATCTTTAGGCAAGTACCAGAGTTCATTTTCTTGACTGGATATTGTCCAGAGTGTATAGTACCTGAATTCAACAGATACTATCTGCTTTCTTTTATGATGTTTTAAGAAAATTAAGTATTCCTAAGTATTTTTATTACTGTAAGGGCTCTTGGATAATAAATCAATTACAAATCTTAATTGATTTATTAGTTTAAAATAAAAAATCATTAAAATCAAAAACATTTCATTAAAATCAAAACCATTTCTTTAACAGATGAATTAATGGCTTCATAGTATATACTTTGTACAACTACTTAACAGATAAAGGCTTTGATCCACTGCTGCACCCACGTGGGCAGTCTGAGTCTGTAGGTCTTGTAAGAGGCAAGCTGCTGCCCCCTATAGTACTAACCCATACATATCTTAAAATGTAATGCCACATAAAGGCTTTCCTACACGGCACAGTTCTTCCATTCCTTATCCCCACTGTACCACACTTTATCAGACTCTGGTCATCTCCCTTTCAGGCAGAGGTGGCACAGCAGCACGCCTCTGGGGTGGCAGGGCCATGACCAGAAGATGTGTGACAGTAGAGTTTGTTGGCCCCAGGGCTGTTCACTGACGTCATCAGTCACTGTAACAATCCAGAGTTCACTCTTTATATTCATACTCCTAAGTATGATTACAAATAATAATCTATGCAATCTGTGTTGTATTGCTGGTTCTGATCTTACTGTCTTCTCATGAGAAACTGCAGCTGAAATTTGTCAAGAGTTTGCATTTGCTGTTATTTACATACTGTCAGAAATGTTAAGATTACCCATGCTCCAAGCATTAAGGAAAAAAATTAACTACATTCCCTTCTCATTTAATCTCTTTGGCTCTCCACATTGTTCTTCCCTTTCTATTTCTATCAAACTGTTTGACAAAACCAAAAGAATTGAGGGGAAAAAAAATAAAAAATTAAGCAATGGAATAGATATTTATTTTTTTTTATTTCAATCTCAGACTGTACTCATCAGTTTTGAAATTATGGTTATTAACCCCCACAGAACACATATTCAACACAATATGTGGCAATGCAGTTGCACCCTTCTTATTAGCTCATCACCAATTCCCTTATCTTCAAGCTGAATACCTTATGCTCTTGTGTGCTTCTCTGCTTTTATTTCCTTTCCCTGTACTCACAATACATCTTATAAGCATCAGCAGAGCTTTGGGAATTGGCTGATTTGCCTGCTCCATTCTGGAAATGCACAGATTCCTCGCTAGTATTGCATGAAGAAAATTCAGTCGGGAACAGAAGGCACATGAAAAAGTCTCAGGGCCCTGGGTGTATAGGACAGTTATTTGTCCCTTATACTCTTTCAAAAAAATGTAAACAATCTAAATCACCTTGAAAAGACTGAGGGTGACAAAGAGCAGTTGTTCTTTCCACGATGAACCAGCCTCAACATAAAAAAGTTATGATAAAAGTGAGCCTTGGGAGCAGAAAAGCACCATGATACAGATATTAAGCTTGATGGCAGCTGTAAACTACAGGGAAATCTATCCTAGAGTGATTTTTTATGCTGTATTAGTTTGCAGTAATTCTGGTATTTTTAAAGACAGTTTGGGTTTTGATTATATTTTGGGTTTGAGTTTCTTCATCAAAAAAAAAAAAAAAAAAAAAGAAAATAAAAGCAATAGCAGGCAAGGACAGCAGCTAGTACCAAATCCTAAATGCTGAAGAAGTAGAACTTTTCATAGTGCTGACTTGTGCAATATGAGATTGAAATTAAGAAATAACAGACAGAACTGTTTAAATGTTAAGTTTTACAGCACAGCTGTCTATTGCAAAATGTTGCTTGGTCAAAAATAAGAAGTTCATTTTGAGTCTGTTCCTGGTAGGAAATTCTTAGGCTTACTCAAACTCAAAAAAAAATGTTCAGTATTGATTTCTCTCTACAGTTCCATCTGAAATCTTAAGCTCCCTGCCATAAATGGGAATGTGGAGTCAGTGTTATTAAAGCAGGCATTGCCAGAATTAAGCGTTTGGACACTTAACTAGGGAAAACAAAGCACTTTACCATTATCATGTTGATGTTTCCAAATCAGAACTCTCTGGAAAAAAATTACCTCCTGAGAGAAATTTAAAGTTTTATTATTTAGGATGAAAACATTACAGAATTTCAGAATTCCCCACAGGGTAAAACTTGGATTTTTCAGCCAGCTCAGAAGCCTCCTGTCCTCTGCAGCACAAGTGCCTTGGAGTCCTCACCCTCAAGAGGCACAAGCAGTACTCTCATTAGCTAACAGTGCTACAACACTATTTTAATTATAGATTTTAATAGAAGAGACCATACACCTCAGCAACAGTAAAGATTGCTTGAAAAGATACATAAAGAGTCAAAAAGATAGTATAAAAAAGCAGAAACTATTTCTTCCACTCATCACCTTCAGCAGTTAAACTGCTTATGCTACATACACTTCTATAAATAAGGTAAAATCCTCTCCAGGGTATTTACATCCAAGCTCTTTCTGAACTCATCTGACATTTGCCAAAGCGTAAAATCTTTTCCCTTATTTCAGTTCAGTATTTGTATTGATTCTGTAATATGGGCAATTCATCCTTTTTATACCACTACTCAACTTGTAAACAGGTTAAAAATTGTTCCAATCAGAAAATATTATCCAAACTTGGGCAGAAACAAACAGAAGACTGATTCAAATGCATAGATCAATCAACCTATTGACTCCCACTTCCACGTCTGAATCCTAAGGACAATCTTCCATTTTGTCAGCTTTGGGTTCTCTTTCTGATTTTCAAGTAAAGGAAATTAAACATTGTCTAGCTTCATTTATTTAAGTAATATCTAGACCTTCAAGCTAGGAAATGGATTTTCACACTTTTCTGGTTGCCTAAGATGTGCTGATAACCTTAGACTCTAGTTCCATTTGCGTTTAGCAAAAGTTAGCAATGTCTCCTAGTGAGAATATCCTAGATAAAATAGCATTTCCAGTTCTCAGGTCCTGAAACATGAAATAATAATAAAAGGAGTTCACACACACACATACATTCTTCAACAACCACAGAAGTAAAATAAAAACAAGCACCATTGGCGTGATGGGTTCATGAAAGATCTATATACTATTATACTTATGAATGTCATGGTTCAGGGTCTCCAGTTTCTCCAAGTGGTCCTATAGTTTTTCAGAGCTCACAGCCTTAGACAAGAGGACCTATTCAACCCACCCAAGTAGATTGCTGCAGTTTCCTCATTGTAGTTTGGACATCAGAGTATGCTGCACCAAGCAGGACCCCTTCAGTAAGCCTCAGGGACTTTGAAATCTTCTAGCCTTCTTTTGGCAAGCAGTGGGATTTTGAAACAAAGTGTTGTTTAATGTCAGGAGAAAGAAAGAAAGAAATGCTGCAAAATCAAACAATTTTGCAATGCATCAGGGAAGACTACCTGTCTGTTTTAACCAAAGCTTTGAAAGTAATTTCTTATCTCACCAGCTCCACAGGTGCAAATGGAACTATTGGTCTGAACACAGGCAATCTTGTTCTTACCTTCCTTCTGTTTACAAGCTGCCATGCTTGCCTACTCCAGCTCTTCGTCTTTTCCTGTAGCTCTAGAAAAATCCGTGGTTTATCAAATTGTCCCCAAAACAGTATGTTTCATCAAATATTCTTGTAGTCAAGTGCAGTATGTTTTGTTCTTTTAGAGATGCACAAATCTATGTCACAATCTTTAAAGAAAAAGAAGGCATATTTTTAAATATTTGTATTGCTACTGTTATGTTTTGAGGACATATCAGAAGTCAGCAGTGAATGCTTGAAACATTGACAACTAAAGCTCTTCCCCACAGCTTGTTACAGAGAGGGCTACAGGCAGAGGAGCATATATTACAGAGAATCACTGTCACAGTACAAATCTAGATATATCTGTCTTCATCTCAGCTTCTAGAAATAGTAAAAGGTGATTACTACTGATGAAAACAAGGCACTACCCATACTTTTAAACTACCTTTTTTTTTTTTTTTGTCATATCAACCAGGATCCTCTCTGAGACTTGTATTATGATCAATGTATCAACCTCAAATCAGCTCTACAGCTATCAGTTAACTAATAAGCCATTAGTTAACTCGTAAGCCATAAAATTATATGTTTTGATTAAAGAGTGATAGTCATCATTATTTTGGTAATGGCAGAGTCTTCTAATTTCATTTCTGCAATAGAATAATGATGAGCAATTTATTGCTTTTGAATACACATAGTAATAGCATGGGCATATATTTATTATACTCATTATCATAGAAGAAACCTAATCATCTACTCCTATATGAGCAATGTACAAAAGTTCATAACTCTATTATTAAACAACATCAAAACAAATGAGCATGATGTCTGTAGGGCATAAAGAGATCCTCACCTGCCCACATCTGGCCTTGAGCCCAGAAAGCTGAAGACAATGAGCAGTACCAAGGTGTCATTGTAGTCAAAACTTGTCATGCTAAGGAAATAACTGCTTCCTCTTGTTATGACTTTCATATGGATCACCTGTCTCTTATTGCTAAACCTGTATTGCAATAGGTACCTATCATGCCAAGAAGCAGCAAGATGCTCAGCTACCTCCAGTAACATTTTGAGGAACACTCTACTGGTTGGTATTTTTATTGCTTTTTAGGTAAAAGTATTTCATGTTACTGAAAGGAACTATACAAACACAAAATAAAAAGAATTAACAAGTGCTAAAACAACGTTGGGGAAAGTGGAACTTGGGCTTCCTGTAGTGAGTGGTTCACATGAGGCATATTTGGGGCTGTCCTGGACAAAAGACATGCTGAGAAAATGCTGACAAATTTACATTCCATGTACTACACATCCATATACCTAAAAAAACAGTTCTTCCAGCTTCACACAGGAAAAAAACAGCATTAATTTAGAATGAATGAGTGTTGGATCATGTCCAAAGATGGGAAATGAAACTGGTGGAGACTAGAGCACAAGTCTTATGAGGAGCAGCTGAGGGAAGAACTGGGGTTGTTTAGTTGGAGAAAATGAGGCTTACAAGTGGCCTTATTGCTTTCTGCAACTACATAAAAGGAGGTTTTAGTGAGGTGGGTGTTGGTCTTTTCTTCCAAGTAAAAACTGACAGGACAAGAGGAAATGGCCTTAAGTTATGCCATAGGAAGTTTACATTGGATATTAGGAAAAATTTCCTCACCAGTTGTGTTGTCAAGCATTTGGAACAGGCTGCCCAGGGAAGTGGTTGGGTCCCCATCCTGGAAGATATTTAAAAGTGTAGATGTGGCACTCGGGGACATACTGGTTGCTTTGGCAATGATAGGTTAATGGTTGGACTGGTTGATCTTAATCATCTTCTCCAACCTAAATGACTCTATGATGAGGGGATCAGAGATGCAGAATGAAAGAGGTATTGTATCAAACTGCAGAGAAAATGCATAGAACCATAGAATCATGGAATAGTTAGGGTTGGAAAGGACCTTAAGATCATCTAGTTCCA
>JBAFWW010016532.1:9786-22026 GCA_036873685.1 Agapornis canus
GTTGGAACTGGATGATCTTAAGGTCTTTTCCAACCCTAACTATTCTATGATTCTACGATTCTATGACACTGAGGTGCACATGCCTTTGGAGGACTTATCCCCCATGCTCTTTAGCACTGAATAAAGCATACCTATTTTACAACTTAAATGAGTTGTGGAGGCTATCTGCATATCAGATAATTCACCAACCTTGACATAAAGCATGTTCAAAATTGTAAGGCATACGTTTGTGAGGCTTTTTAAATTAATAACTTGTCATGGTTTAAGCCCAGGCTGTAAGCCAGCCACATAGGCCTCTTGCTCACTCCTCCCGTTTCTTACCCCCCAGCCCTGCTCCCAGAGGGATGGGGAGGAAAATCAAAAGAATGCAACTCCCACGGGTTGAGACAAGAACAGCCCAGTAACTCAGGTATAACACAAACCCACTACTGCTACCACCAATACTAATAATGATAAGGGAAATAACAAGGGAAAATAATACAATACCACCCATTGATACCAACCAAGCAGTGATCTAGCCCTTCCAGGTAACTGCCCCCAGTTTACATCCTGGGCATGACGTGCTGTGGAAGGAATACCTCTTTGGCTAGTTTGGGTCAAGTGTCCTGTCTCTGCTTCCTGCGGCTTCCCCTCCTCCCTGGCAGAGCATGAGACTCACAGAGTCCTTGGTCAGACTAAACCCCACTTAGCAACACCTAAACCCATCGGTGTTATCAGCGCTGTTCCCAGCCTGAAAGTCAAACCCACAGCACTGCACCAGCTACTGAGGAGAGAAATGACTGCTGCTGCTGACCCCAGGACAGCAATTCAGTTTAAAACTTCACATTACACTGTTCTTGTTGCTGGCTTTGTTTACACCAACTGGACTACTTCAGTTCAACCTTCTGTAGTCTTCACTGTTTTCATAGAATCAGATTGGCTTTGGTTGGAAAGGACTTTAAGATCTACCAGTTCCAACCCCCCTGCCATGGGCAGGGACACCACCCACTAGTCCAGGTTGCTCAGAGCAGCTTCTGTCAGTGTCTCATCACTCTCACAATTATTTCTTCCTTATATCTAACCTAAATCCCCCCTGTTTAAGTTTCAATCTCTGTACCTACTATACCATGCTTATTATCATAGCACACCTTCTCCCTATCACCTCAGCATGGCATCTTGAGATCCTTTATTTCATGACATACTTTTAACTACAAAGGTCAAACCTCACTTTCCCAGCTTCTGCCTTGTCTGGGGCATTTTGTGCAACACACACAAAGTGGCACCAAACCATCAATCATGAACAATAAAAGTCCGGCCTCAAAGAATTTCATTCTTCCTCACAGACCTCTACTGCAAACATAGAGCAGAGATCTGCAATATGCAGCTGAGCAAAGGCTAACAGCGTGATCGATGCATCTTAAATCCACGTGAAACTTTCCAAAGTAGGCAATAAGCTCACAAATTGGCATATATTACACAAAGATGTGGTTTAATAACCTTGAAAATCTCTTACAGCTAACATGTGGCATTTATGTTTATCAAATTAGCCAGTGTTAAGCAAACTAGAGATAAGCCAAAAAGACACAATCCCTCCTGTGCAGAACAAGGCTGAAGATCTTGTTCCATATGCCTAGGGCTTAAGGACAAAGAAGACTGTCATGGCACAATGCAGCCTTGCCGGTAAGGCAAACAGACTTGGTTGGCAGTCTATCTCTAGTTAGGGTCAAGAGCTAATTACAATCTCCAATTAAAATAACTAAGTCTTCTGGCACTCCAAAAGTGAAAATGTAGGAATTAACATGGACAAGAAAGTGCCCTGTAGCACAGCAAGTGATTTCTGGAACATGGGATTCTCTCTTCATATGAGTCCTCGCAAGTGCATTTCAGACGGTTCTACCCACACAAAGATGTGGAAATCCACTTCTGTGGAAGCTGAACCAGAGAAGAAAAACAAAGGCTTTATTTCAAGTTGGCTTTGAACTCCAAAAGATACATTTTAGCTGGCTGTAGCTGTGCAGATGAAGCATGGATCTGCAAGTGGATTTCAAAGCTCTAATCAACACTTGAACAAAAGCCTAGGGGTGATCTCCATCTATAAAGCAGAGATTTGGCTACATGACTTTAAACTGTGTTATGAACAGGGGTTTAAGCATTACTGTGAGTGCACAATGCAAACTTAGAGCTGTGAGGAGGTTAATCACATGGAAAATGTGCTGGAATTTCAGTATTCATTTGAATCAAAACTCCATATGCAGCTAGGATGTTAGGACAGTGCTGTTTCCTTGGTGGGTCACCAAGAAGTACTTCAGAGAAAGCTATTTGTAGTCCTTATCCATAAAAAAAAGAAACCCAAGCAATAAAGAACAATACAAAAATAAGAAAGCAAGAGGAAACTAATAGAACATCATTTTTGAGTAAGTAGAGCTCCTTTCACCTCCTGTTTCCACTGCTCGGGGTCTGCAAGGACGTTGTTTCTATGATTTCATGTTAGAAACTGCATTTGCACAAAGCTTCCCCCCAGCGTATAGCTAAAAGGTAACACAGCTCGAGTGTAACTCACACCTGACAAGCAAGGAAGCAGAGGCAGGGAGAGGTTAATGGCTCAATCAGACTGTGACTCGGATGAGGTCACGCAATAGATCAGTGGCAAAGTCAACACTATAATTCAGGGCTCCTGAGCTTGCTCTTCAGCAGGTTTGTTAAAACTAAGGTGACTGATGTAACACAGTCTGAAAGACACACAACTCCTTAAAAAATGGGACCTAAACGAAGCATGCAAAGTGTGTGTGGAGGGGTGAAATGCAATCTAGGGGTGGACAGAGTAAAAATGAGAACGTTTCATCCCTCTACTGTGTGTCTAGACTGGTTTTACACTCATTATCATGTCATAATTCATGTATTACCACGTAATAATTCATTAGAGGGCTATATTAAATTTTTAAGAGGTTAAGAACATTTTTCCCCTGACTCTTTAAACTAAAGCAGAGTGATTAGTGCACTAAATCAGAGGAATGAAAAACCTTCATGTAATGGGTCTTATGGGTTGATTCAGCCCTTGAAGACAGTGGTTTGCAGGTAACAGTATGTACAATGTGGCATTTCTGACTAGCTAAAAGTTCATACAAACATCCACGTTTACATATGCATAAAGTTTAAGATAGTCTTTAAAATATGAAAGGTATCCACAGCAAGCATAAAAACAGCCCTTATCCACTTCACTGTTAATCTTTGTCACCTGCATTTTGATACAGACACCAAATAAGGACAGAAGGAAACAGCTTTATTAGTTAAGTAAAGCTACCTTTGTCGATCTGGGTGTATGTGTAAGGACATTATTCTGCTATTAAAACTAGCTGATCTATTAGCCAAAGAAAGAAGGGAGAGGGGATTAGAGAAAAGACTGGTTGTGGATGTTATATTCTGGATATTTCCAAGTTTAAATGCATGAAGATGGGTATTTGGTGGGATTTCATTTGAAGTTTTCACAGTTGCCAAGTAATGCAAGCCTCACTGAGATTCATTTCCAAATAAATGACAAACTGGCCAGACACAGATAACATAAGCATGTAAATGCTTGCCAGGCTACTTGTGCACAATGAAAGTGGAAAGGAGGGACCTTTTCTAACTCAAGGAAGTGGCTATGATGCATCACTTCAGCAGAAGGAAGAGGCAAGTCCTCTATGGAAGCAACCAGCTAAGCCACCTTAAAGCCAAGTTCTGACCAAGTTGGATTAGAAATCCACTGATATACAGCAATTTCTAGGTTTAATTTTGAAACTGCTTTTCATTCTTCTTGTCCTTGTCATTGCTGCTCCCTGCAGCATTTTACAGTGAGTGCATTTATCCTGACCATGATTTCTCTGAAAAGGGGAAGCAATAAATTCATCCTTTAGACTAAACGAAGGCATAAAGGCATTAAACGACTTGCCCAAGGTCAAAGTGTTTAACTCAGTCCATGCTTCAGCCACAAGATTGTCCCTTTCTTTCCCTTTTGTTAACCAGTTGCTAGTATCACTTACTTTTGACGTAAACAGTACTTCCACTTGGCAAGACGACTACATTGGAGGCTGGACTGGCAGGTCTGGGGGACTTCACTGTTGCTACACTGCCACTTGGAACAGGGGTAGATGTTGGGGTTGAAGTGGTACTTGTGTAGGAATAGCAAACCACCACTGAAGAGGAGAAAAGACACCTTCCATATAACTGAAGTGCAGAATCCCATTATTCTATCACTATTTTAACAACTGAAATGGAAGCCAAAGACTTACTGGGGTCATTATCCATGTCTTTGCCTCTGCAATCCTGTGGATTACTCCCCAGTTTGAGCTAAGTATGGCCATTGAATTAATGGCTTTCAAAGACAACAGAGAAATCTAACCTCCCCTCCTCCCACCCCCACAAATCCCTGCAGTTCATTCTAGGTTTATTTGTATTAAACTGAAGGTTTACTTTACAACTTATTATTTTTAATTTTAGCATTATTTGGTATTTTGATCTTTTTGCTTTACTGTAAGTGACCATATCCAGACTGATAACTGATGGAACATAGCTAGTGTCTCTCCTCAACAATACACCACTTGAAGAAACCAAAATAGTGGGTTTTTGCTAATCAGCTTTTTTCAACTCTTTCTTGTAAATAAAAGCACAATGATGCAGCATTTCTCACACAACCAGAATCAACCAGCTTGTTTCAAGAAGTGTTAACACTTTCTCCAGTTGCATGAAGCACAATTCCAGCCTATTCAGCTAAGCTAGATGAAATGTGTACCAGCATTATCTAAAAGGCACGGGGAAAGCAGAAAGCAATCTTTAATTTATTAACATGGTATGTTTAATCTCAAGTGGGGGGAAAACAATGAAACCAACAACACTTTCTTCACCTGCACCAAAACCTACTTACATTCTTAAAGTGTTCTGAAACATCAAATCACAGAATGGCTTTGGGTCAGAAGAGACCTTAAACATCTTTCATCACTTACAGAACTTGACAAAAGCTTAAGCCATTGATCCAAGTTTTGAAAGTTTACTTTGCTTAACAAATTAATCAGTGAATTTCACCCCTGTTTCCTGGCAATTTGGTTTCCTTAATTTCACTTGCTGGTGTGCTCACTAACACCAAGTATCAGATTTTCGCTGCAGGTGCTGCAAATGCATTTAAAGAAATCAATAATATCATGTTTCCAGGAATATTGTGCAATAAGAAAGATTCAAATTATAATAATAATAATAATAATCATAATCATCTAACACTTAAAATCTAAGAGAACAATTTCTCCCATGACATTACTTCTATATTCCCACAGACTGAAGTAGTTAGGGCTTTCTCTCACCTTCTTTGTTTCCAGTTTCTGCAGGAACTGGAAGAGATGCATTGTGCTGAACCGCTGCATTGGCAACAGCATTAGCAGTAACAGTAAAAGCTGTTTGTGGAACAAGTCGTGGCATCAGCGGCACCAGTCGACGACCTTCTATAGACCACTCGGAAGAGCTGTTTGGTCCAGACATACTAAACAGAAATGCACATCCTTGTAAGTATATTGCAGCGTTTCCAAACTACTCAGTACTCTTATTCAAGAGCCTTTTTCATCAGCGAAAGTCTAAAAGGCAGTTTTTAAAGACATACCATGGCAATAACCTTCAACTGTCTTCATTTCATGAAAGCCCTTACATTTTTCCCACCTGATGGAAAAATCCTCCCACAGAAATCTTAAGAGTTGCTGCTTCTGTACCTGTTTTGTTTTGAAGAGCCATTAAGGGGACAGAGATATCACACTCAAAACCCCCATATAAGATTAGCTACTATTCAGGTACAGTTGGTACACTCTCTACATCTGGATGACAATACCTACATATCCAATAGATGTGTAAATTGAAAGTGTACATATCTGCACATCCAATAAAAGACTACTGGAATTTTACATCTACTCTACATCACAGGGAAAAACTCTCAGCTTCCAGTGCAAATCTTGTTTTACCTGAGCATAAGAGTTTCTCAGACTCATTAAAGTAGTTCCAAACAACATAATAGAATACAAAATGCTTTAAATACACCCAAAGCACCTTCCTCAACAGTAACCACTCTGCTGCTCCAGTTTCCTCTTAACTTTAGTACTTACAAACTGGAATGCTTCCAAAAATTGCTGTTCTTATCAAGATGGGAAAAGTGTTTCTGTTGATGACTTATTACACGAGTCATTTGTCAAATCAGCAAAACCAAAATGGCAAATTATTTTTCAATGCTGTTATGTTCTTGAGCAAATCAACCCATTTTAATGTATTCATATATTCTGAAAATACACCTTCTCATGTCTCTATTGCAAGCTGCAGCAAAAGCTACCACAAATTAGTCTGTAAAATGCAGAGGATCTACTCTGTTGTTAAATCCTGATACACTTCAGTGTTCTTCAGATACATATTCATGCAGTGTAAGCAGAGCTACATCAGCTGAGGTAAAAATACATCTTTCCAATAGGAATTAAGGCTACAAGTGTTGCACATAGCAAAGCTAGGAAAGCCTGTTTCCTTAATGAGTTAATTATTTAAGTCAAATACTGTATTACTAACCATCACTTACAAAGAATTACCACTGGGTAAAATAAAGAGATGCAGCACTTCACAATTGCACCTTGTCTGGATTATAATATCACATCCAGCTGAAGTTCAACACCTCAGGACAAACTTTATGCTCATTCTGTAAAATGCTAAAACGAGAACTACTACTTAAAAAGGAATGTTGATGCAAGGCAAAAAACCTGATTTGATAACTAAATGCTTATTCTTCAATAGTTTTTTCCCCCTTTCTTTAAAGGAGTGTAAAGAAGTTGGTGGGCTTTGCTGGTTGCATACTTCTAACTCTTTAAACTTGAATACTGAAACACTAAAACATTAAAAGTCCTTCTGCAGCACTAAAGCAGTCTGCTGATTTTGGCAAGCCTTGGATCTATTGTATAACTGCTAACTCAAACTGGCCTGCTATTTGTACGATTTCCTTTTTTCTCCCCATGACACCTAATCTACAATAGTCAAAAATCAATGTAAAAGAAGAAAAATCGAGACACTTCCAATCCTGCTCTGTTTAAAGACAGTTCTTACTATAAGACAGTTAAGAAACTATCAAAGATATAAAAGCATTTGCCCTCTTGCTCCTCTCCACCTCTCCAAATCATGTGGAGCTTGCAAAAGCAAACACAAGGAGGAACCAGCCCAGCGGATGCCAGCACAGCAGCTGCATAAAGCAGGAAGGGTGGACACTGATGTCACCACTTAACTTGCTGCAGCTTTTTTAACTCAATCTTCAGAGTTCTATCTTTCAGTTAAGGCATGATGGATTTTCCAAAGGGTACCTCTGATATCACATAGAAAATGGCCTGTAGCTTACTTGTGTGCAATAGTCGTTAGTCGTTCATCATTTACTGCCCTCCGAACTTCAGCACGATGTCTCTCCGTTGAAATACTATTAAAAACAGCAATATATTTTAGTCAAAGGGAGACAGGAACATTTATCTAAAACATCTAGCCTGAAATTAAACTTATGAATTATCTACTCAAGAGACAAAAGGGAACAGGCATTTACATTTAAGAGATTGTCGCTTAACTTTTGCTATCACAGGGAGAAAGACTAAATGTATTGTTGCTCAAAACTATTACTGAAGGCTAAAAAAGAACATTGCTGCTCATAGCAAACAGCGAGAATCCAACCTCCTAATGAGAGCAATACATTTAAAGCATGTGGCAGACAAATTTGCTCAGAACACACAGCATTTTCTTGAAGATGACCTTGAAGTTCTACCTTGATGAAGCCAGCACACATTTATGAGCTAGGGGTAAGCTTTTAACACTGTCCTCACAAAGCACCAAAACAGCAATGCTTCAACCACAGAGGCACGGTTGTTTTCCTTGTTAAAGACTCAAAAGCCAAAGAGGAATTAAACCTCCACAAGATGCAGAATTTCTTCTCTGAATTAAGATGTGCTTTGTGATCCTAGCGCAAGCAATACCTTAAAAGAAACAGGTCATTGGTTCTCATTTTAAAGAGGGCAGGGTTACCTAAGCACTTTAGAGAGTTCTCCAAGAAGATCCTTCTTCTCTTTCGTAAGGTCTCCCTGTGCACGTAAGGCACTGATGACACCTGCATATGCTTCCAGTTCTGAAGAATTAGAACAGATAGGATTTTATTTAATGCTCACAGCAAAGGGGGGAAAAAATGTTTCTGACAGTATTCTATTAATTTGCAAAATCATTAAGAGGAACATGTCTTTCAATTATTTAGTGCTTCTCAAAAGAGATTGATGATTTAGAACTCTCGCAGTCAATTACTCTGCAGCGTACAGCTTTTCTATGAAACAATTCTATCACAGAGGATTATCTAGTTTATAAACCCAACTGAATATGTCAAGCTCTGAGCTGACAGTTCAACCAGAAAGCTTGAAGGAACAGCCCCCAGATTTGAGAGCAGCTCAGAATTGTTTAGAAGCAGAACATCTTTTAACATATAGCCTTGTTAAAAGCTCCACAGAAAGGCTTGACTTGAGAAAGAACTGCACTATCAAAAGAGCAACTGAGTTTTCCATAATGCCTTTCCTTAATGAGTGTGGAGAACATTAGCTCTAGTCTGTTAAATAGAATCATCACAACCTTTTATGCCCATTTACTTGATATGTACAACTACTTGAATCTGAAAAGGCCACAACACACCGAATGACACCGGCTCAACACAAAAGAAACAATGTGGGTACTCTTAAAGGCAGAGCTACCCTTAAGTGCAGAACTATCACAGAGATTAACTCGCCAACATACAACTCTCATTTAAGGTGAACCTATAATTCCAGGTGACCTATCCAAATGTCATGCCATGAGCGTTTCAATAAAAACCAAACAGTTAAAGGCTACTGAAATGTCTGAATTGTGTCCTCTGAAGCAGGGTGGAAATACACCTAATGAAATAATGGAGTCTGCTGATTTGCCAACGAATGACTCGTTGTTCTAAGCTTAGCAGAGTGTAAGGAAACATCACTGCAACTCCTGCTTTAAACCAGAAACACAAAGTCTTTTGACACCTCCATAATTGGCTTTGGCAGCCCCATTTCAGTGGCCAACCCAAACCTACCCCAAAATAAAAGGGGTATGCTAAAACCTAACACCTCTGATGCTTGCTGCAAAAGACTGCTGCTCATCTGAAAAGCTTTCGGTTTAGGATTCCAAAGAGCTAATTTACAGATCAAATCAAGGAACTGTGCTGAAAAGAAGTCCTGCTCTCCTGTCCTGATTAAGCAGACAAAACACAAAGCAGTCTGCTTTGCCTAACCATGCAGCCTTGCACAGGGATGCGGAAGGGCCTACAGAAGCACAGATTCAGTTATAAAACATTTGCTAATTAATGCAATGGTTATTACTAATATCAACATTTATTTAGGCAAACATGTTATAACATTTAAGATAACCAATTATTTTCCTCTGTTAACAACATGAAGTAGCTCTCAGATTTCTGTATCATTATCAGATTTTTGTTTCTTTCTGCATTTTTGATAGAGATCCTTTACACCAGGGCTTTAAAAATGCACCTTCTGGCCTTTTGGAAGATAGTAAAGATTTCAGAACAGTTTTAAGTAGGTTCCTCACCCTTATATTTAGGCCAGGTTGGATGGGGCTTTGAGCAATCTGGTCTAGTGGAAAGCGTCCTTGCCTGTGGCAGAGGGTTGGAACTAGACGAGTTTTAAGGTCCTTTCCAACCCAAACCATTCTGTGACTGTGTGTCTATGTAGCAATCACTAAATGGTGTGCTCTCTTTCCAACAGAAAACACATCAAACAGCTTCACAAAACAGGTTTCACAAACAACTATCATTCTTTTGAGTGTAACGTGCTACCATCATGCCTTTATTCAGTTCTAAACCACACATGCTGCAGAACTATGCCAGCTATCGCACACCTCAGGATGCATTTCAGCCTCACCTACACCACCGCATTTCCATCGGGATGGAGCACAATGGATGTTGGGCTGAGAGCTGGAAAAGCAGAACCCTCTAAAGCAGATGACCATTGCTGAATATAACCCTTAGGCAGCTATTCATTCCCATTACCCGTGCTCCTTCACCTTCCAGCCCTACAGTTACATGGATCTGAACTCAGAGCTTCTCTTCTCTAGCAAACACAGGGCTCTGACCCTGTTACACACGCAGGGCCCCCTTGTGGGGACACAGCTCATGCCAGGGGGAAAAAAAACCCAGGGAAAGGGGAAAAAAAAGCAGGAAGAGGGTTTTATTATTTCTTTCTTTTCCTGTCAGCCCAGGTTATGTCATTGAAGGAGGTGTAGCTGCAGCTCTGTTTGGCTCAGCTGCACCAGCGAGGTTCTGCCAGCAGCTGGGGTGGAAGTTTTCTTTCCATGCTCCCAGCCAGCAGAGCTACGTTAACAAAATTGAGCAGCACGAATCCCGTCCAAATCTTTTGGCACCCTGCACTTTTTCCTCTCAGTTTTTGTACTTCTTGAGCCTCGTTTAAGGCCGAGGGTACTCAACGGGTGTATAACTCAGTTGGAACGCCGTGTGCAACATCGCTGTTTCAACTGGATGCAACTCTCAGATTCCCAAGGAATTAAATAAACAGGGAAAATACATTCTCAACTCTCAGAAGATAAAGGGGATGGCTTCACCATGTACAAGAGCCTTGGCACAGTTAAGAAGCACAACACATCATCTTTCCATGTCTAAGGAAAATGAGAACGAGAAAAGCTGCGACAAGCACAGGCAGTTAGATGGAGTCTCAACCTTCTTCCTGACATCATCTCCTACATTATGCTCCTCAGAACAAAGTCCAACAAGAAACCTAAGGGGTTTTTCTTCTCATATTATGCATCATTTACGTGGCAAAAAAACCCTTTAACTAATTAAATTCATCTTGAAGAACCCAGAAATGACTGCACAAGATCGGATCAATGGTCAAAGGATTGTCTCCTGTGGTAGCCCAAAATGGATGTGTGAGGAAAGAACAAGCATTGTTATTACCTGCCAAAATACAAAAGCATGTCTTACACATTTACAAGGAAAGAGCCCCCAAAAGCATCCCAGTATATCTCTCTATCAGGCAGGGGTCTCAGATACTGAACAATGCAAAAAGCTCCTGTTCTTATGACAGCTGAGAACACATTGATTTCACACTTCCCTGACAATCTGTGTGACTGCAGATCACAAACCACCGCAGATTCATTTTCTACCTTTAGAACTCGACCTCAGCCCCACAGTGCAGGTTAAACCAGGGTTTCATGGGTGGCTTTTGGTACAAAAAGGTGCCTAACACAGAACTGAAAACCAAACCAGTCCCCTCCTTTCACAGAGTATCCTGTGCATGTTAATGGTCATAAAAAGAACAGCAATGCACCATCGAGGTGGACTAGGAAATCCCTGAGAAACTCGCCCAAACCCACACAATTCTGCTCTATTCATTTTGCTCTGGCAGAGAGCATCTGCCAAACACCATTTGAAGCCAGGGCTATCAAACCAATGACCCACGCAGAATGCAGGAAATGACTTGTAAGTTGCCTGTAGACACATTAAAGTATTCCCTGGAAGCAGCAGGCAGGCAAATCTTAAAAGGGCAAACATACAGACCCACAAACTGCATCTTACTGTACCCAGTTTGCGAAGGATCCTCTTGCATTCATCTCTGCTGAGATCCAATAGAGTTGGCCACACCACTGGCATCTTGCCCTCCTTTTTGCGCTCCCAGAGAGCTCAGCCTCGCTGGAAAAGGGAATATAAATACAGTAAGAGCGGGTCTGTCACGTATTGATTTCCCGAACCGATTGATGTAAACTCCGCTGAGCCTGCTCACAACTCCACCGGCACATCCTCTCTCATCCCCACACTCCAACCTTCGTAATGGCACGCATTGCCATGCGGGAATCCGGCGCTTTCCCAAGGGCACAGACTTCCTATATTCCCTAGCTCAGCTCCATCACCCGAGCCTTTTTACCGAGTTTCCCACCTCCTTCTCAAGCCCATTTTCACGCCGAAACGCTCTCCGAATTGATGCTCCTGTCTCCTCCCTCTCTTTATGCACAGAGCACCTATTATAAGCACTCTTCCACAGCTAACCGCACGCACCCCCTTCCCCCCGGGGAACGCATTTAGCACCAACCCGTTATACGACAGAACGGCAAAAAACAACCACCGTAAAAATTCGCTTTCCAACACTAAATTCCCCCCCCCCCCCCCTTGAAACCAAACCCCAACCACAAAAACGGGAAACCCCCCCCCCCCCCCCCCCC
>JBAFWW010016533.1:0-43898 GCA_036873685.1 Agapornis canus
CGACCCGCTTTGTACACCATGCTCCTGGTTGCTAGTGCTCCCTGGGCAGGTTTTTAACCACTCACAGCTGCTGCGGAGCCTCCTGGCTCCATCCCCCGTGAGTCAGCTGACCGTGTGAGCTGAGCTGCCTGCTCCTGGGCAAGTCCTGTCAAGGACTTGAGGCTCCCTCCTTGTTGGCTCCTGTCACTCTGAGGTGAGGCTCCTGGACGCTGATCCCTCCGCTCTGCTCCACTCCGGTGATCCAGGTGTCCTCTCTCAAGCCGCTCCTCTCAAAAAAAAAAAAAGAAAAAAGAAAAAAATCCTGCTTTCATGTACACTGCATCCTAATTTTCTCTTAAAAAAGATGAATGAACATCAAAATTCTTTTCAAAATGTACCTGATGAACAGGAATTATTGTCTTCAGCATATGATATTCTCACCAAAGCTACAATTAGATTTGTGTGTTGTTATAAGAATTTAGACTCTAATATGCATATTATCTTTTTACTCCTGCTTCCCTTGATTCTTTATTTGGCCTCATGTTCAACTTACAAAGTGTTTTCACAAAGCAAATCTCCTTGAAGTAGTTTGAAATGTGGCTGCTTAGAAATTGGATGTCCTTGCACAGAAAATATCTTTGCATATTTATAGACCTACTCTTATACAGTTATTTTAATCTAAATAAAACAGAGTTAATACCCTTTGTTGTAGTCAGAGTTGAATAATTAAATGAGTTGTAGGAAAGAGCTGAGGTATTTTTCTGACTTCTATAGAATTTATGGAATAAACCTGCCAGGTTAGACAGATCAGTAGGTTCAGTCCTTATTCAGCTGTAAAAACAGTACCTATTTTAGACTTCAGTAAGGACTAGAGCAAACAGAAGGTTGCCTCTGTTTTGCAGTTGTCTAATAAAACGTATTAATTGCACAACTTGGAGTTGCCTCTGACACTGAACCGCTACTTCCTTAATAAAACATTTTTTCATTCAGAAATCATTCACTCATTCACGCACTCCTTCATTCAGATATTTCATTCAGATTTTTGGAGGGTCCTTTAAAGTACAAAAGTGACTCGTGTCTTATGTCCCTGCTCCCCAAGAGGCAGAAAGTGGGATAAGCATGACATAGAGGGGAAGGTGTGTGCTACGTGTCACAGCTCAAAACTCCCGCTTTCTAAGTTCACAGTCCCTTTATTTGTGTTTATAATGATAGCCACAGCATGCATTTGTGTTCCCAATGTGAATTTAACATTGCATCTTGAGCAGACATACCTATAGACAAGGGGTTGTTTATATGTTTTGTATGATAGTGATAGTCATTGCTAAAGAATGGATCTGCTTTGAACTTTAAAAGCTACTCCTTTCAGAGACCATTATTTATATATTTATTTTCCCCTAAGACTGCTAATGATGATATTTGATCTTTGTTATTTTGCCTTAAGTAAGATTAGAGGAAATTCTGATGTTAGCTTGAAAATCACAGATTTCTGTTGCCTTAGTATCACATATTTTCCTGTCTAGAACTGATCTTTACGTTATGAAAGGATGAAAATTGCAGGAAAACTATTTGCTTTATCTGTATTTGTAGAGATGTAATAAATTCATTATCTTCATTGGTTCATTATCATTATTAACTAGGAAAAAGAAACAACCCAATGTTAGAGTAGCTTATCTATGGGAAGCATGAGTTTTGGAGTTAGAGTTTGGGTTTGAGTTTTTTTAATCCATATGACAATTTGTTGAATTGATATTATACCTGCCAAAATAAATTGCTACTAAATTTCACTAAAAAAAAAAAAAAGCAACCAAATACTTTTCCTAATCCAGAAATATTATTGGTGAGACAGAAGGCTGATCTAAAAGATTTGATGAATGATTTAACATCCAAGTCATCTACATTTTTGTATTCCTAATAAAACAGTACCCTCAATGGGTACTAATTAAAATATTACTGCATCTTGATGAAATATTACTTACTGAAATGAAATCCAGATCAGCATGTCAGTTAATTTCTAATCATTTACCCTATAACAGTAAAATACAGTTTGTAGTCTCTTCACTTGCTAATCACAAGGGTGTCATCATGCAGTCTCTGCTGTCTTCCTCCAGAAACAATCAGTGTAAATTTACTCAAAATTTAACTAGAAATTGTTGTCCAAAGAAGAGTTCCAATCTGTTACTCCAAATTTAATTAAGTGCATATTGAGATTTTGCTGTCTGCACCCAAACCCCTCCCTTTTTTTTTTTTTTCCTTTTTCCCTG
Source organism: Agapornis canus (assembly GCA_036873685.1). Lineage (NCBI taxonomy): Eukaryota > Metazoa > Chordata > Aves > Psittaciformes > Psittacidae > Agapornis > Agapornis canus. The sequence continues at coordinate 2,241 of JBAFWW010016533.1, forward strand.
ATTAAGTTCTAGTTGTAGGTTTGAAACAGTTTAAATAAATTTCAATGTAAAATTAAAAAAATTTGCTTAGTGTAAATGTCTATGTGTGCACCTGCTACATGATCAAAAGAAGGGAATTGCAACTACATATCCTTTCCCTTTATACTAATAATAATCAAAGAATAAGCAATACAGGAGGCAGTATTAACAATGCTGTACATATTGAGATAAGTGAAACTAGAAAACTAAATGAAAATAACCTAAACACCATACTAAAGAAATGTTTTCTTCTTGCCTATAGCAAATAAGAGTGATAGAAAGAATGATTAATGTATGGAAATTCAGTGGCAAGGACAGAAAAAATACCCACAGAAATGCAGTTGTTCTGGTTACTAAATTTTCAATCTCAAAACCTCCTTCAGTTTCTTGCAATGTCAAAATATTTTGTTTCTCTTTCAAAAGATTTTCTTAGCAGCATCTCTGGAAGGCCTTGTACCTGGGCTAGCAAAAGGGTCTTTCAAGAACCTAATAACTCAGGTCTTTCTTAACATGCTTGAAAGCAGAAGGAAGCAATAAAAATAAATGAGTTTAACATGTTATTTTCTGTTACTTACTCCTTTCTGTGTAGTAATACTTTCTTATCCAAAAAGAGATTTGGATGCTTTCAAAAAGAAGACAAGTATGATTCTGGTTTCCGACAATAAGAGATGCATCTTGAGCAATTCTGGTGGTGAAGAATGGTATTGTGAGGACAGTGATAACACACATGATCTTGTGCTTTTAACACTCTTTTTTATAAAGAAAATTGCTAAATCCAAGCTTTTTCTGTAGTGTAAATAAACAGAAATATTTATTCTTATATTTCTAGACCCTCTGCTCAGCCTGACACTTGCCTTGCTTGCCAAATTTTAAATACCTGTCACAATGAAGTATGTCCTGAGCCCTTGGTGGATGCTTTTCCTCTAGTGAACAGATTTTTTTGTCTATTTAAGAGATGGCAAACTGGAAATTTGCTAATAAATTTCTATTACTGCCAACTTCTCCTGGCTCCTTTTGTTTTAGTAAAATCTCAGAAAAGATACACATCTATACCTCCTTCGTGTCTCAATACTAATTAAGTAATACAGAGTTAATTAAGCACAAACTAGGCTCTGAGAATATATAATGTGTAAGTAGGTGACCTTCTTCTTCCCATGAGTTACAGGTTACTACCACATATTGCTAGATCACTATCTTTTCATATGCTGCACTGTTCATCCTATGCGATTTGGAATATTTTGGACTTGCAGCAATCAGTTACTAAAACAACTAAAAAGAGTCACTAATGAAACAGACAGGTGCCATTATAAAGTGCTCTTATTACAGTTGCTATAATTCGCAGTACAGATAAATTAAACTTCCTCAGTTGAAACAATCCAAGCCTGTACTTCACCTGAGCAAACTCAGACTACCACACAGAAGTAGCATGTAGGATAACAGTATGAACAAGCCAACTCATACAGAAGGCTAAGCGAGCAGTAAATCTTGCTCTCCATTTAGCTCCTTAGATATCTGATGAACAGGGGCATTATTCAGATCTGTTGATGGCCTACGACATGCTAGCCTTGAAAATACATGAGTGGCAATGGGATAAAAAGAAGCCCTTATACTGTTAACACATTCTGTTTTGACTTTTTTTCCTGAGAAAATTAAGTGAGTGGAATGTGATGAGCAAGCATTAAATAAATAAATAAATAAATAAATAAATAAATATCAGTATTCCCTGCACCGAAGAGGATGTGCTAAGACAATTTGGGGTTTAATTGATCTTTGCTGAAAGAATTTAGCAAGAAATTGTAATAAGCACACAAATGATGTTAGACTACTCCTGCTGTGTTAGTTTCAGGTTAGTCTTAGATTTACTTTAATGCTCTTGTGTCCTGTAAGATTTCTTTTATTCTTCTTTTGTGAGTTGAGCAGAAAGAATAAAGTTGGAAGTAGGATTATGCTAGTGCACAGACTTGCAAAGTGGAACAAATGCAGTCATTTAAGCTGTGTCTGAACTGCAGGAACTATAGTGGTAACTCCTCCTTGAATGAGCCTCTTATTTATTCTGGGCTTTTGTGGACTGAGGAAAAGGTACAGCATGCTGCAGACAGGTTCCTGAGGTGTAGATCCACCAGGCATCTCCGCTGCCGTCTGCATAGAGTCTAAGAGAAATCACATCCCTGTATGAAACAGTAATTTTTGTCTACTTGGTGCAGAAGCAAATGTATTCAGTAAGATGATACTGGTTACAGATCAGGGAGTATGACTTCTTATGTAGACTGCATTGCTAAATAAGGCCCAAATATTCACTGAGCTCTTAGGTACTGTTCCGTTCATTATTAAACAGATCAATTAGTGTCCAAATACTTTCTTTTTATGCATGTTTTCTTTTTATACATGTGTTTCCTAGCATATAATGTAACTGTATTGGTTAGTACTTCAGAGTTAGATTCTTATTAGCTACTTTAATTACTTTCATTTCAGTTACAACAGATCCCATCAAAATTTTATTTTTTAATTAGACATATTTATTATGGTAGGTACTGTAGTAAACTTATTCTTCACTGCTCACATGAAATAGTCATAGGTAGCACATTTAATGTCATTAAAAATGCCATATATTTAATTTTTATTTCTGAGCAGCACATGACACCAAAAGCTTTATAACTAGTTGATTTCTAAATACCATCACATCTACAATGCAGTTATGTCAAGGCAGTCTCCTGAACTTGAATTTTGCCAGCAAAGTTGTGGGGTTGGTTTTTTTTTTTCAGAAAATTAAAAAATTTTCCTAGCATCATCATTTACTATTAATTAATATAGCAATAATTTTACAACATTTTATCTAGCTTTTTTTTCCAACAGAAATTTAAGTAAGAAAGAAAGTTACATTCTATAGATACATTGTATGTTAGCAACTTTTTTGAATAACTTCTCTTGTTGTTTCTTTTATCTTCAAATTTAACACATCATATATTCTGATCTTCACTTGCTGTAAATACGTATAGGAATGTTCAATTAATAAAGCTGTGTCAATACTCATCATCAGAGCATTTGACCAAAAGTATTATTAACTAGATATGAAAAAGAGATTTCTTATTATATTTTTCTCAACAGCATCAATATGAAAGTCAATATGAAAGTATTTATAAAGAGAAATAAAGTCATAAATATTCTGACATGCACAAGACTCATGCGCATAACGGAACACACATCTAGCTGACAAATGTATCATTAATTAATTCAATGCACTTCTCTACAGTTCAAGAGAGGAGATCCGTGAGGCAACAGGGTTAGTTCTTCAACATACAGAGCTCTCTGGAGTTGACTGAACACAGACTGCTTTGAATATCTTCACTGCATTCTCAATTTCAAACAATAAGAGGATGGGAACAAAATTAGACAAGATTTACGGAGATGCCACATTACTATAAAAATCAAGATAACATTAAATTTCTGAAGAAGCAATTTTTCATCTCATGAATCTTATTGTAATTATGAAAAAAAGCTTCACTTGCATCTCCAAAGTTCTCAGAAGTGTATGCACTCACTTAAATTTAAAAACTGCAAAGATATAAATGCATGCAGTACATGTATTAACATTAGTCAGTGATAGCAGCCTTCCATCTCTGTAGCTACTAAAAGCTGATCACTGATTAACTTCATGTAGCTTTTTGAGTACTTTACTGTTTCCTTTTCCATATCTTCTATTCTTTTGCATAACTCAATAAAGATAAATGTAAAGGCTTTAGGGGAATGAATGGAAGTTTAGAAAAGGGATTAGTGGCACTGTGCTTCATTGCACTAATCTCACAATAATCATGGGCCTGTCAAATAGTCTTGAAAAGCTTTTTTTTTTTTTTTTCTTGAACAAAAATACATTGCTACAATGTTCCATAAAGGACTCAGTTGTGCACACATTATATGCCTCTTTTAAACAAGCACTCTCATCTACTTTTTTGTAGTCATTCTATCAACAGGTCCTAATCTTTCAATAAATGATCCTGGATTTTGACGCTAGTTGACCGTATAATAATTTTCATGTAACCTCTCCTGAAGAGATACATATTTAAACATTAATTGCTACCCTTAGAGACTGATATGAATAATGTATCTGTCCACAGGCATAAATGGTAAAGATAAAATAGATAGAAAGATTTCTGGTTTATTCTACTCTGTAAGAATGGCAGTGATATGTGTTACCACAAAATATAAAAACAATAATGTAATCCAAAGGAGACTAGTAGGCAATTCAATTACAGAGATTCTTACCATCTATTTGCATCCTAGGGCTTCTGCAGTCCCCATTGACTTGAGTCAGGCTCCTATACAACAATAAAGGATCAGTCAAGCATTGTACGTGTCAACTGAAACACACTTCAGGCTAACAGGTAACAAAAGAAATTAAATGGCTCTTTATGGCTCTTTATGGCCTGATGACAGATAAGATGATGGGACTTCCTCCTAACCAGATGTCAACAAACAAACCCCACTCCATCAACAGGCACAAACTGACATTCTTTCTGACAGCCGCTCTCCTTTTAAAAGTCATCCTTGCAGTCTACGGTGGACACACAGAAAATTTATCCAAAAGCTGTCAGTGTGACAGTTTTCATGACAAATAATCCACTGAAATAAAGCAAAAGTATATGTAGTGTTCTCTAAATCCCTTTCTAAAATGAATAACTGAAAATCAGATATTGACATGTCATTTAAGTTATGTCTATTTAATCTAGGTGTTCTATCATGAGGTAGCTATGATCATAGCTTGCTAATTTCTATGTCCTGCACAACACAACATTGTGGCAGTGAGAATGGGAATAGATAGCGAGGAAGAATATGTGTAGCACTTATCTGTACAAACTGAGGAAAGAGTCCAGACTTTTAAATGGCCTCATGCTGAGATTTTCAACAAGGCTGTGACTTTCACCAGGAGCTGTGTCAGAGTTCTTCATGGTTCTCTAGAAAGCTCAGCTTAAATTAAACAAAAAAACCTTTGGCATTAATATTCTGAGGATTGGTGTTCCACCAGTCCAGTTTACTTTGACAGGCTACCTGCATAGAAAGTGTTCCTTATATTTAGGCCTGGATTTCCAACAGAGATCTCAGTTTGCACTCTCAGTGCCAACAGGTCTCTATTAATAGTATTTGTGGGGTTTTTTTCAGTCTTGACTATTAACAAATACTAAGTTCCCTGGTTTGGATATACTAGAATGTTACAGTGCGAATCATTAGAACTTTTTAAAAATTCACTACAAAGACAACTCATATTAATGGAATTACTAAGATTTGCTCTAATGGCTTAAATTTTTGTTAATTTAATAAGCAGAAAATCAATTTTTTACTATCATAATGGATTTTACTGCTTCATTTTCAGGCTCCAGAATTCTTTGTTACATCATCAAACTACACACTTTCTCATTGCTGGAAAATAATAATCTTGGATTTAATTTGCTGCTCAAAATGAAATACTAAGTGATCACCACACCAGACAAAACTACAGACTGCTAATCCATAACCATTCTATCCTGTAGCAGCATCTATTGGCTGACATAAAAAGTAAAATGAAGACATGCTGGTGGGTATTTTTCTTTACAATTGGATAAGACAATTGTGTACCAGGTTAAGTGACAATCTGAAGACTAAGGGTCCCATGACAGACCAAGTATGTAGGGAATGGCCTGCAAGACATGGACGGAACATTCAGCTCTTTGCAGCTTATCGAGGGAGATGTGCTGAAGCTAGTTGGACATAAGCCATGGGAAAAGAATGCAGGGTGAGCAGAACTGATTGAGGGAGTCGCCTCTCCAAGGACGAAGACTATCACCAGAGACTAAGGAGTGAAAACCGCGGCTCGTTTGCAACTTGTTTTAATTAAAGTGTTTTGGCTGTACTTTTCCACAGAACTTGGCTAAAGAAAGATTAGAGGGTCTTTGTTAACTTAGTAACAGTCATGTAAGATTGACCAATCAGCATGCCTTCTGACACATTATGTAATGGGCTTCTGTTTTTCTATATAAACGCGTGCTTTTGTAGAAATAAATGGACACTTTGCTTGTATCAAGCTTCGTCTCACCTCTTCATCGCGGCAGAGAAAGAGTGAAAACTTTAGTCAAGGAACGAATGTGGTTTTAATGCTTTACTCAGCTCCTGAATCCAAGTCACAGAAAGAAGGGGTTTAAGTAGTTTTATAAAGATCTTTTATAAAAAAACTATTTGTGAACATAAGAAGATGAAACCAGATTGGCTGGGTAAACAAGCCAGCCTTGACCTAATACTGCAACCTGCCTCATCTTCTGTTATGCTAAAAAGGAAAAAATAAGTCCCATTTTACTGCCTCTTATGGCATACACTATTATAGTCTCTTAGTAAAAACAAAGACCTACTGACATTTCTAACAAATTCTGATTCCTATCATTTCATGTGAGTAAAACCACCCTTTGAGAACCTAGTCCGCTTTGCAAGTTCATGAATTTCAACGTAAAACTGAAGCTAACATCTTCATCTGCAATACACAAAGGATAGGATCATATTTTAAAGCAGTACTTTTTCCTTTTTACAAATATAATTTTGCTTATATTGTTTTGCTTGTTTGCAGGAGCATGCAGAGAAGAAAGGCTTCAAAATTGTAAGTTATCCTAATTATAAAAACTCTTCACCTTTTGTATTGCAAGCCAGCCATAAAAATCACTCAGTTATTAGAAATAATACGTACAAAAATACCACAAAGCCAGCGCAGTAAAATTACTCTTGCAACAAAAAGCCAATAAGAAATATGATATGAAAACATGCATTTATGAGGCACACTAGACACAAAGCGTGAGCTATTGTAGAGAAATGGAATGGGACACTTACACAGTGGCTCTCTCTCAGGTGATGGTTACTATTTTCTTAAACCATCTAGACAGAATAGTAGGCTGGGCAGGAGGGAGCCACATACAATCCACCAGATGACAATGCTACACAGTGTAGACACCAGCATAGCTAGGAACCATCTAAAAAAGGGGTTGGAGGGGGAGGAAAAGGTGAACAAAAATTCAAAAGCAAAAAGCTGTTGCTGCATTTAGGCTTGTTTCAAGCTCTTGAAAAGCATACTGCTCTATAACCTTTGCCAAGCATTTTCTTACTTTCTGCGACTGTAACAATCCATGTGATCATAAATTGCCAAATGTAGTATCCATGTGTTGCTAGAATCAAAGCAAATTTTCTGAAATCCTCACTGAAGTCGTCTATTCCAAAGAAAATCTGCATTGATCTTTTGAAAGTAAGCATATGCTGGAGCAGTACGTACTTCTCTGATCTCTTGCTGCCACCTCTTATGCAGTTTGATCAGCCTATATTCATACAACCTACTTCATCGTCGTATGTTGTAATACAAAAACATTAGATCAGAGCCAGATGAGTTTGCAGGAGCAAGCAACTTACGTAAACTCCCAGATGAAGGGCTATATTACCTTCCTGTGTTCAAAGTAGCAAAAGCTAATTCAGAATCCTTTGCCAAAGGTGCAAAAGGTGCAGAATAATGCTAATTAGAAAGTATCCATTCATTAAGCACACAGTGAGAACAATCAAGTTCAAGAAACATAACAAGCATTATACACAGATCCCTTGTTACTTGCACATAAGTAACACCTCTAGCTCTCAAAGGCTGTAATTTTCCCAGCTTCTGCTGCTCTTTTCTTTCATTTCTTTTCATCTTCTGCGAAATAAAACTACATAGAGGATTTAGAAGCTCCTTTTTGTTCGCTTAGATAAAAATAATCATTTTCACTGCAAGATTAATTATTTTTTAACTATCACCTAAAATGGAAGAAGACTAACACCTCTTCTAATACGGAAGTCTCATGTAGGGCAGCTAAATATTCCTAGGGATATTTTGGTTTAATAATTGTAACACAAAGAATCTAAGAAGTTATACATTCATTTTTCACCACACTATTTCAGTTTAAGCTGCACATCGTATAAATAATGTGAAGGAACAGGAGGAGGCAAATTCTAACTCCCCATGCCACAATGCACACTATAAGAAACAACTATAAGCCCTAGATCGATTATTTTAATTGTACAGAAGAATTAACTAGTTTTAATTAGAGCAATCATGTTGCAGAATGCTTTATGAATGGAATAATTTTTTAATAGTTGATAGGCTTTCTGCGTATTAGGACAATGGCTCTGAACAGATTACCATCCAGTCTATGTCCATTCTATGGAACATAGATAAATGAGATCTTTCAGAATCCTTATTGCATGACTTAAGTGGCTTTTATGAGAAAAATATTATGAAGTGGAAATTAAAAGTGCCTTAGAAACTAATGTGCAAGGTAGCTGTTTTTCACTGAGCTAGTCGAGGTAGCTGAGGTGATGTGTTTTGACTTTTTGTAATATCAGCTGGGTACAAGCTTTGTTCTGAATCTGTTGGTTCTTATCTGATTGCTTGTGTAAATGATGAGCATGAGCAAAAGAGAATCTTTTAAAACAAAAGCAGTAGTCATACACAGCAATGTGTGAGAGTTTTCAAACATCCATTCCCTTACCTTCAGCACATCCTTACTACGTACCTCTCACATTTTTCCTAAAAGTCTGCTGACAGTGGCTGGTCTTCATAAAAAAGACAAAACAAAACAAAAAAAAAGGACAGCAGCTAGCAGCAGCATCCCCCATTGAAAGACAGCACAACAAAAGCTAAGTTGCCTTTGGTTTGTGACTCTGGTTGCTTGCAAAAGTCTGACAGCCAGGTGTCCTCATTCCATTCCTAGCACCCACATGAGATCCAAATAGTCTTCCAAGTCTTGCACTCTCCTATAGTTTACTTAAGGGTAGATAGACAGGTTTTTTTACCTACAGCTGCTAAAAGCTACAAATGCTACAAGCAGATGCAAAGGTGACCATGAACTTTCTTTACAGGTGGTGTTTCAGTACTCGTCTAAAATAAAGAAACTAGTATCTCAGGTTCCCTGACAAAAAAGCACTCCTTTTGAATGTGCTTACTGAAATAATGATTGTCTCTTCCTTCTAGATACAGCAGCTATTATCCCAAAGCCCCCGGGATTCAGGGAAAGTTGCTCTCCAAGGAAGAGGAAATGAAAGAAAGCTGAAAATTAGTCTTCCAACTCTTCTCACGTAGCTGATTGTACTTCAAAAAAACAATGTGCACCTTACTTCAGCCAGTGAAGCCACCACACAGTCACATTCTTCCATTTTTACACTCCCACAGGAAAGAAGAAAATGTTTGTGGTTAAACTAAGAGCAAAGCATTCAGATACACAGTGGAAGCTTGTAAAGCACAGACTACTGGAATAAAAAAACCCACAGAAAACTAGAAACTGAGTAATGCAGTTCTCTAACCATGTTCTCCTGCATCCTTAGTGCTCATTAAGCCTTCAGAGAAACAGTGAATCCATGCTTGTTTTAGATTTGTAAAAGCAGCCTTGGCAGTAAACTTCTGGGGGCAAAGGGAAATATTCATGAAGAAAAGTATAAAAGTATTTCTGTATTTATACATTCAGAAACTGACTTACGTTAGCTGAGGTGCAGTTGGAGCTTTTGACTGCCTTCTGCTTTTCAGAGCACGCAGTTTATCACCTTGTGTTACACAGTTTGTTTCATCTTCATCACTGTACTAGATCAGCAGAGGGGAGGAAGGGATGAAACAAGATTAAAATACAGACAGACATTTAACAATAAACCATATCTTAAATCTTAAAGTTAGAATTATCAGGACAGGAGAGTTTGCCAGCATAAAATCAAAGGAAATTCACTGGCATAAGTACATTCCTGTTAATTCTGTTTCCTGCTTTTAAAGCTGTAAACCATTAACTGGTATCATGAGTTACATGCATCAGAATGTTGTGTACCTTTAAAACAGTGGAAAGGTATTATCAAATCTTTGCTTAGGTGCCGTACAATCTTCACTCAAGTACAGCATTTGCCTCCTTCAATGCCTTCTTAAAAGAGCAATACCATTCTTTTTAAACACAGCATCAAAAGGTATTGTAGGAGTTGAAATAACTTAGAAACTTAAAAGAGCAGAAAACCTTTCATCCCTTTCCTTTAAACACATCTAATGAGACAATAAAAAAAAAAAAAAAACAGTTGCCTGGTTGCAAATTGTGAGCACTTTTTTTTTTGTTCTGATAGTTACCTAATTACTGAAGTACAATAAGGATGCTCTTACTTCACCTGTGTAGTGCCCTTGAAAAAAACAGGGCAAACAGAAAAAGAATCTAATTAACCTAGTTTTAGTGTACCCAAAGGTTTGTTCAGAACCTCAGAGATTCTCGACAGCAGTTACAACTTTCACAAGAGCACAACAGTTACCAGTTCAATGTCCTTTCGGATGGTTCGCCTGTTTCTCATGTCATTAATTGAAATATCATCTACTCCTGACAGAATTCTTGTTACAGCAATTTTACGGTTTCCTTTCAACTTTGCACGGAAAATATCTCCTTCTGTCCAAAGTTCTGTCTGTTTGCTATCATAACATGGAAAAAAAAGCCCAAAACACAAGAAATTAACACTAAAGTTTCTTAAGTGTTCAATAAAGTAAGAAGAAAAATACATCTACATTCATTTTTAAAATCATTTATAGTTAATCTACTTACTCCACAAGGAAGTGTTGCTGTGGTCCAATAACTGAACCAGGTCTATTTATTCTAATCCAGGCAATAGTTTCAGCAGCTGTCATCCGATAATGCTTCATAATATAACAGGCAATAAGCGTACCAGTTCGCCCAAGACCAGCTGTGTAAGACAAAAGAATGGCTTCTTTCATACACCCATGTTCATATGGAGCCTGCTGTAGCTACATACATTGTTAATTGGACAGTTACTTGCCTGGTTTATTTAAACAATTATATTAAACTGTTACTGATCAAAAGTGCAGCTTACCTTTCAATTTTTTTTTTTCCATATATAAGGTTACTAGCACATCATTCACATGTTTTTTGAGTGAGGTAATCTTCCAAAGCCAGTGACTTTACAAAATCTGTAGGCCCATCCTTATTTATACATTTATCTATTGGTATTTATATAGGTATGAGAAAGCTTTTATGCATGGGATAAAACAGCTGGCTTTTTTCCAAAATTCTCAAAGAACCTAACTGCAAATTGAAACTGAAACCAGCTGCTCTTCCTACCCATTTCTAACTAATCTCTTACTTTAGTTCCCAAACCCCACCAATTTTGCAAGAAGAAGAACTGGGTACCAGCAGACACAGGCAAAAAGTACTCCAGAATGAGGAACTTCTTTGTAATGGCCCTCAAAACAGTCCTATCTTGGGAAACATGAGCAGGAAAGAAGGACAGCTTCATCTAAGCATCTCTTCTTGACCACTTGCTGTAAATGTCAAGCCACGCATCACCTTTTCTCATTTGACAATAAACTGCTCAACACCAGCATAAAATTTTGTAGCCCAGTGTAAAAGTATAGCCCAACAGCCAATACAACCTCACAGCACTTTCCATGCCTTGCCCAGCTTTAAGAACTGGCTACAGTGTTCTAGCCCTCCTCAAGAGTAAAGAGTAGGTTGAGGGACATAATGTAGATCAGACACCATTAGTATTGTAAATATCAAGGAATATCTTAATTTGAATGAAAGCAAAGCACTTGTATCACTGATATTCAATATTCAGGTGTAATCAACTAAGCAGTATGCCCAAATTTATTTATTACCTCTGTGGAGAATAAGAATGTGCAATTGTTTCCCAGCAGTCAGGATGCTCTTTTTACCAGTTCTTTCACTTCATTGTGTAATCATGTTAAACATGCAGCAAATGGATGGCAGTACAAAAAATGCAGTCTTTGCAGGTCCCAGGCAAATGGGTTAAGAAAAGGCCTTGCTACTTCAACCACAGTACTAGCACCTATGCTGGTGAGGCAAAGTTTGTGGAGCAAGAATGCCTGACAATCAAAGATAGTGTGAGAATGGAAACATATTTCCTCTAGAACCACAGAAAACTGCATCTTTGCTCTAGCTGCAATGGGCATACTCTGAATATCTTTTCCTTGGCAGTCTAACTCTGGAAGAACAGGTACTCAGAGTATGCTCAATGCAGCCAGTGTAAAGGGTTTCAGAGGGATAAAGACTTCTGCGGTCTGGAAGAACTCTCACATTTGATGAGGAATCTCCTCAAAAAGTTGCACTGATGTTTTCAAAAGTTTACAATTTGCATATTTAAACATGTATTTTCAGGGAATTTATAAACCCTGCCAGGACTTCAAATTCTGACTCAAAAGTATCCTCTAAAAGTGCAAATGCTTTCTAGTAGAAAGAGCTGTTGATATTGGCAAGCTCACTTTCCCCAGCCTCATTTTTGGACACATCTGCAAAATTTTGTCAGGAACTTAAAGGCATTAGAAGATGAAGTGCAGCATATAAGCACAGAAAGTATTTGTATGGAAAAACTGCAGACTGGCAGACCTGTTAATAAGTTAAAGGAATTACAGTGCAAAATACCTCAGGAACTGTAACTAGAAGCATCACTTGTAATACAGTTTTTACACTATACCTTTGCAATGAACAGCTATAACACCTTCAGCATTTTCACAAATATTTAGAAAGGTTTTAACTATAGTATCACTAGGTGTGCTTCCATCAGCAAAGAAGAGGTCAAAATGCTCAAATCCAGCATCTGTAAATCGTTTGGCATCATACATTTTTTTGTTGAGGCGTACTATAGTGGTGACCTTATGTTTCCTGAAGTATGGGAAATAAGCCTCTGGAGCATGGTGGGGATAGCCTATTTGAAAAAAGAAAGGGGAAAAAAAAAAAAAAAAAGAGAAAAGCACAAACTGCAGAAATAAACAAAGACTCAGCAACAAGAGATGAAACTACTTTCAAAATAGAGTTCATGTTCAGTATAAAGAAAGAGACTATTCGAAAATGGAATTTTAACGTAAGACCCAAGTCAGATACAATTAAACCAAGCATTAAAATTTTACTGCCAGGGTTCTTATAAAAGAAAAAGAGCCAAGGAAAAAACACACTGTTTGAGGAACAATTTTAAAAGCTTGGTCTTACTGATAACAATCATCTAAGAAAGCAGTGGGCTTCTGTCCCCCACCTTTTTTAAGCATACCATTTTCAATTTTACTTCTTGAATGAGGTCCACTGAAGGCAATGAATTTGTTTGGTATTATCCAGTTAAAATCTCCATTTTCTGCTCTCTGTCAAGAGAAAATGCTTGGTTTATCATTATCCCTGTATTTTCAGGCTTTTCCTTATTGTTTCAAAATACATGCTAGATAGAACTGATGTACAGTTTTTGCCAAAGGAAGTTACGTTAGTTGCCTGCTTTCTTTTCCACTGGGAGAATGCCAGATGCTCTCAACCTCACTTTTCTTTCCTGTGTTCTCCTCTTTCTAAGTTTTAGAACACCACAACTGATGGCCTTCTGAGGAAGATAAACTCCTAATTTTTAATTTTCATAGGTTTCTAAAGTATAACCTTGGACTTATCTTTGCTCACAACTTAAATAATTTTATTTTTTTTTTTTAGCTTTTAAGAACAACTAATGTTCTCTTTTCAGGTAACTGGCAGGTTTGCAGTTCTGAGACTGTACATATTCTGTCAAGAATTGGCAGCCCTTCATTGTCACATTCATTTCCCACACCCCAAAGTGAATTTCATAAGCTTAGAGTCTCCCCGCCCTGTTGCCTTCTTTACCTCAAAGGGTGTCGTTATTATAGCTTTGCCATGTGTTCACAGAAACATACCTCAATTGTTCTCCAGAACTCGGTAAGGCTTGGATCACTACACCCTTGAGTTTTTCATCAAGACTGCTCAAGAATATGCATGATCTCTAAAAAGTGGCCAAATTGTCACTCCCCACCATCCAGGGCTTTAATAATTGTGGGGAAAAAAAAAATATTTATTTCCATTTTGGTTTCTGTTTCCCCACCATGTTTGAGGCCAACTATGTTCAGATCTGAATTTTAATGTTCTCTGACAACACACCTTTATTTAACAAAGTTTAAAGAGACAAAACAGAAATGGAACACAATACTACTACAAAACAACACCACCAAAAAAAAAAAATAAACCCCAAACCAAAAAACCTGCTCATATTAGGAACAATGATCTTAATATTAGTAGCAGCAAACAAATCAGAAGATTGATACTGAACACTTACTTCATAATGCTCATATTCATTTACATCAAAAGTACTGAAATCCAGGAAACCGTATTGCAAAGCCTAGAATTCAGAATACAGCTTTTAAAAAAGACAAAACCTTCTCCATGAAGACAGTTTGTCACTCTTTCAGGTTACTAAGAAGCCCCTTAACACGTGTTCTACTCTCTCAGAAAGATTTCTTCATATGTTTGAAAAAATACAGATAAACTCTGTCTTGGTACAAAACAGACTTGAAAATTTTAAGTATTGTTTGACAAGCAAATCCACTCTTTAATGGTTTTACCTAACTACAAAATCCTAGACTACAGAAGCAGTGTCTTTTTATTACTATGAGCTGTACAAACTAAAAAAGATAAAAATAATTGGCAAAAATTACCTATTGAAATTATGAATAGATTCTAAAGTCTGCATTCAAGGATTACAAATATTTTTGCGCATGAATGCTATTCACTCTCACTACAGTGCTAGTATCTTCATGGATTTTAAATTATTTGCAGGCACATAGCCTGTAAGTAAGGGGACACTAGAGTGGTCCCCAGTGTCCTATAATTATCTGCACCATTATATTTAATACTGTATAAAAAATGCAAATATTCAGGTAGCAGGCAGTTTACCCACTTGTTAGGTCAGGAAGCACAAACACATATAATCCTGCATCTTCAGGTATTTAAGATACTACATTCTAATCTCTTTCACTGTATCATCTTCTGTATTTTTCCTGGCTGTTCACTGGTATGAAGAAGAACAGCAATTCACCACTCTTGGCATACAAGCAGCCAATGTCAAAACATGCAAAAAAAGATGAAAATCACAAATCTGCAAGAAGATGGCTTAATCTCAGCTTGTATTTGGCAGAGATACCCATAATACAAGAGACAGTAGTAGGGTGGAGAGCTAGAGAACCCCCATTTCACTACTCATACAGACTAAAAAGAATGCATCTAAATTCCACTCGCCTTCAATATGTTACTTTGCCACTGTACTGGTAGTAATATAAGCATCTGACTCCTAACAGTTGTTCTTCTTGTATTACTAAAGCAAAACTTGGAATCATTAGCACGTATCACTAACCAATTCAAAACCAATTCCAAAGGCTATATACATCCTACACTGTAAGATTGTGGGGGGTGTGTGTTTGTGTGTGTGTGTAAGGGAATAAAAATAAATTTATCACTAGACTCTTAGGAATTAGAGGCATGATTTACTGTCTTGGAATATTACATAAATAAAATTTAAGATTCCCTGTTTAAAATCACTGGTTGGCTACACAAGGTTGGACCTGATGATCTTAGAGGTCCCTTCCAACCTAGTGATTCTGTGATTCTGTGATCAATTTCTGTGGATGCTGTATCCAGAAGTTTTGTTACAATGCATAATAAACTAGGCAACAATCAGAAAATCTGCTGCTACTGCACAGCTTTAATTGGATGGTGGCTTCCTAAGCTGCCTTCTTCTACTGGGCAATACTTAGCTACCTTTTGCAACACAAAAAACATTGGTTTACTGACCTTGTTTATTGCATGAAAACAGTCTAGCAGTGTCAGATGAAAACTGCAAGTACCAAATGAAGCATCCCTGTAAGATACGATGACCAAAACAGTTAAATTATTATATTTTAATCAAAGTGAAAGCAACTGAAGATACTTCTCTAAAACATCTTTTAAAAATTGTTTCAAAAGAACTACAATTATAGTGAAATAATTATGTCAAATGATTACTTCCATTTTCCTCAAACATCTTACAATAACAACAAAATATAAAGCAAGCTATATGTTAACACATAATCCAAGAGTAAGATTACTCCAGTTATAGTTTTGGTAAGGCTGACATGTTCAATTTCTGACATGAACATTGACACCAGCATGTTTCAGTGTTCACGTCAATAAAGAACAGACAATACAAAAGCTAGTGCCTAAATTTGTGTATTCTAACATACATTCTTAGAACATTTTCCTATGAAGCATGCTTTCAAAAAAGTAAATCTTAATATGGTAACAGCAAGCACCTTTTCCCTAAAATTGTCAAGATACACAGTTGTATCTTGACAGTTTTAGTAGAATATAATAAATATTTATTTAGTAAGATGTATTAAAAGACTTTCCTTTACATGCATAAAATAGTTAATGCTCAAACATGAAGAGAAGCTGGTTTTCATTAAACTCTCTTCTCACCTACAATTTTTTAAATTCTGTTGATCCTACAATGACATGTTCTTGATATGTGATCATTATTAGATTCCATAAACACAGAAGAGTTAGCATTCCACAGGAATACTTACAGTCATGTCAAAATATATTTAAACTCCATCTACATCAAAGAATATTATGTCTTGGCAAAACATCTTTGGAGACCAGGCAACCCTCATCAGCAGAGAATCATTAACGTTTCCAATACACTGTGTTCAAATTTCAACTGACAGGAGGAAAAACTTCTGAAGAATATGTATGGCTGCCTCTACAATCTGTTAGTTTTCCTCCTTAATGAATTAGTGTGAGAGCTGGTGGTGGGGAAATCATCAAGAGAAGGAAATAACAGAACCCATTCAGGTAAAAAAGAGGACAAGCAAAGACTGTTAGGCCAAACGACCAGAAAGAGTAAGTGGATGAGGCCCTCTACAGACAAATAGGAGCAGCCTCACATTCACAAGCCCCAGTCCTCATGGAGAACTTCAGCCACTCCAGGACCTGCTGGAGGGACAACACAGCAGGACATAAGCAATCCAGGAGGCTCCTGCAATGAACTGGTGACAATTTCCTCCTCCAAGTGACACAGAACCCAATGAGGAACAGTGTTCTGCTGAACCTTACACTCACCAACAATGTGGTGTTCTGTGGGGATATGAAAGTCAAAGGCAGCCTTGCTATGAGATAGATGATGGAGTTCAGGATCCAGAAGGCAGGGAGGAGGATAAAAAGCAAGCTGACAATCCTGGATTTAGGAGAACAGATTTTGACCTGTGGGGATCTGCTTGGAAAAGTCACATGCCATAAAACAATGGAGTGAAGAGGGGCCCAAGAAAAGTGGTTAGTATTCAAAGATCACTCTCAAGCTTAAGAGCACCTCATTCCAATGAGTATAAGACAGGCAAAAATGTCAGCACACCTGCATTGATGAACAAGCACCTTTTGGGCAAACTCGAACACAAACAGGAATAACACAGAGGGTGGAAGCAAAGCCAGGTAACATGGGAGGAATACAGAGACACTGTCTGACATCCAGGGATGCAGTTACTGCCTAAATGAAATTTAATCTACCCAGGGATGCCAAAGAAAATATGAAGAGCTTCTATACATACATAAGTGACAAAAGGAAGACTAGGGAAGATGTGGGCCCACTGCTCAATGAGATGGGAGACCTGGTTACACAGGACATGGAAAAGGCTAAGGTACTGAATGCCTTCTTTGCCCCGGACTTTACAAGCAAGATCAGCCTTCAGGAATTTAAGATCTCACAAGTAAGATCAGCCTTCAGGAATCCAAGATCTCACAAGCAATGGGGAAAGGCTCAAGTGACAAAGATGTACTTTTGGTGGACAAGGATCGGGTTGGGCAATAGTTTGATAAATGGGACATATCTAGGTCCATGGGTCCTGATGGGATGCACCCATGAGTGCATCAGCGTCATTGCAAGATCACTCTCAATAATCTCTGATCAATCATGGTAACTGGGGAAAATGTCTGAAGACTGGAGGAAAACAAATGTCACTCTCAATTTCAAGAAGGGCAAGAAGGTATCCCCAGGGAACTTGAGGTCAGTCAGCATCATGACAATTCCCAGAGAGGTGACTGAGTTGCTAATCCTAGAAACCATTTCTGGATACATATAGGACAAGAAAATCACAAAGAGTAGTCACCATGGATTCACCAAGGCAAAGTCACGCTTGACCTATTTGATAAACTTCTACAATGAAATAACTGGCCTGGTAGATGAAAGAAGAAGCAGTGAATATAGTCTATGTGAACTTCAGTGAGGCCTTTGACACTGTCTACGTAAGATCTTCACAGACAAGCTAGTGGTATGTGACCTGGTTGAGCAGACAGGTGGACTGAAAACTGAATGGCTGTGCCCAAAGTGTGGTGGTCAGTAACACACAGTGACACACTCTAATCTGAGGCCAGGAGCTAGCAGTGTACAGCAGGGGTCAATACTGTGTTTGATCCTGTTCAACGGCTTCATTAATGATCTGGATGAAGGGGCAGAGAGTTCCCTCAGAAAGTCTGGCGATGACACCAAACTGGGAGAAGTGGCTGACATGATGAAGGTTTGTGCTGCCATCCAGAGGAACCTTGACAGGCTGGAGAAATGGGCTGCTGGAAGCCTCATGAAGTTCAACAAGAAGAAAGTATAAAGTCCTGAACCTGGGAAAGAACAACCCCAGGCACCAGTACAGGCTGGGGGCTGCCTAGCTGAAAACAGCTTTGAAGAAAGGGCCTGAGGGTTATGGGGGACACCAACTTCCACATGAGTCAGCATTGTCACCTGTGACAGAAGGCTAACAGACTGCATTAGACAAAGCATTGCCAGCAGGTCAAGGCCAATGATCTCTCCCCTCTCTTCAGTACTACTGAGGTCACACCTGGAGTACTGTGTTCAGTTCTGGGCTATTTAGTGCAAAAGAGCCATGGACATACTGGAGAGGGTCTAGCAAAGGGCCACAAAATAATTAAGGGACTGAGCTATGTTATATAGAAGGAAGGGCTGAGAGAGCTGGAACTATTCAACCTGGAGACAAAAAGGCTCAGGGGGGACCTTCTCAGTGTATATAAATACCCGAAGGGAAGGTGCAAAGAAGACAGAACCAAGCTGTTTTCAGTGGACCAAAGACAATGGGCACAAACTGAAACACAGAAGGTTCTCTCTGAACATCAGGATTATTTTTTCACTCAAGTGTAACTGAGCACTGGAATGGGTTGCCCTGAGAGTCTGTGGAGTCTCCATCCTTGGAGATATTCAAGAATCGTCTGGATGTGGTCCTAGACAATTGCATCTAGATGGTCCTGCTTGGGCAGAGATGTTGGACCAGATGATCTCCAGAGGTTTCTTCCAACCTCACTGTGATTCTGTAAGTGAAAAAAATTCTTTGCATCCTGCTAACATAAGATTTCGTGTTGATAATGACCCTAAGTGGCAACTACCTGACTGGCTTTTTATTGTTCTGTGGGAAGGTACTGGTTTTCATAGAGATGCAGATCTTAAAGAAGCAGAGCCTAGACCCAACATCATTAACAGAATCTGTGTTCCTCTACTTAAACCAGGTTTATTTGCACTGGTAAACTCAAGAAAATGGTACAGTTTGCAGATGTTTCAGCAGACTGTATTCTTTATCCCAGAGGCTGGACATGTCTTCAGAAGTCAGCTCGCAGTCTTAGATAACACATCTCTGCGTTTCTTTCAGTAGTGCTGTTAAAGTGACAGTCTAGAAATCTGGGTAGGGTATGTGACCTGAGTGAAAAGTTAACTCCATCACCCACATACACCTTTATGATATTTAGAAACAAAACTTACTGTATTCCTAAGCACCACCTTTGTTCTTCTGGGAATATAAAAACGGAATTTAAAAGTGAGAAATGGGATGATGGAAGTATGCAAATAAAGAGAGATGCTACTACACCATCATACTGTGGTGGTGGCAGGGGGAAGCAATAGAAATTCAAACCATCAAAAACCCATCTTTTGGCAAGAGAACTAGAAAACAAACAAGCAAGGACTGAATTAATCAACCCTTAACAATATAGACAGTAAAACTGCCTCCTAAAATTTTCTGGCCATTCTTTCTGCGTATTGTGTCAGCCAATGGAAAATTGGTCTGACATTCAGAAACTCTTCTTGGGAAGAAAAGAAGTTGTTCCTCTGCACAACTTGTGGACTTTATTTGCTACACTGAACAGCACAACATGTACCACAGACAGAAGCCTGTGGTCTGAAACAGCTAGGATTATATTCCCTCAAGGTCAAACAACCACAAACCAGTGGTTTTACACATTTCCTAAATGGCAAAAAGAAATACTTTAAAGCTACTAAATACGAGGGTAGTTAGCATTCTTTGTGCACATAACAGTATTTGTGCATTGCTGCATGCATTCCACAAGTAGGAAAAATGGAGTGCTAAGAGTATTTCAAGCCACTTGTGATGAATGACAGATATTTTGATACATGTAACTATCAACTACTGGCACAAAACCAGACTGCCAGGTGAGAAGCAAGGTAGATCAAAAATCATAACAAGAGGGTGTACAAAGCAGTGTGGCTCCTTCACCTTCTGTCAGTACACTTCAGTACCAGCTGCTAAAACCCCTGTTCAGAAGTCTGCACTTAAAGCTCAGGCAGTGAATATGTCATGTGTTAAAACTTCAAGAAAAAAACCCCCATGAAATTAGTACTGACAAATGCTACATTCTTATTCAAAGTATCAAGCTACAGAAAGTTCTGACAACCTGTTATTTACCTGAAAGGAAGATATGATATGCTTCCAGACAATATAAGCCTGTACATGTCTTCTGGAGATTCTCTCAGGTATATTATCTATTTTTGTGGAAAAAGACAGAAAATAAAAAGGAGATTATTTTAAGATTGGTATTAGCAACTTTAAGTCACATGCTTATTACAGGAAGACATGATCAATTATCACAAAACTCAAAAGAGTTGGGAAAAAATTGGCATCTAGTGCACATGTACAATAAACCTAATTTAAACGGTATAAATACTGATCAACCCAGAAGAATATACATGTAAAAAAAAAAAAACAACCCCAAACCCTACAGATTTATGCAGGAGTTGTCTAACTATAGGCTAGAGTGAAAAAGCTATCTGGAGTCTTCCATTTTGCTAGTACAACTCTGCTAGACCAGTCTTTTTAATTAAACTTTAAAGATATAGATCTGAACACAAAAACCCAGCAAAGGTATCAGCAAAGCCATGAGACATCTGGTTCACAAAAGACTCTGTACACTCAGCAGATAAGATTAAAATAATAATTTATGTGTGCTTTGATTTTCCTACAACACTACATTTTCATTAGTCCACATTTCCACTGGTGAGGGAGTATCTAGTAACTAAATCCAGATGCCACAAAGGAAAAAAAGAAATCTACCTTCAAAGGCAAAACCCTAACAACAGAATCAAGTAACATACTTGAAGCATTCATTACATATCAAACCTTCTACTGTCAAAACCAGTAGGAAAATAATCCACAAAGGACCAACTCAAAACAAATATTCATATAGTCTTTCCTGATCCCTCTTGGATAGCCTCTAACACTAATCCTTAACGAATACTGTAAAACTCTTCTTTTATGCAAATCATGTCTTCCAGTACCATCAAATACTACACTCACCATGGCAGGACATAACAACTGTTAATAATAAGCTGTCATTAGCAGGTGAGTATTCAGTAATTTCAAGTTAATACTTTTCCTTTAAAACAGTATTATCTAAGCTTTAACACTGTATAAAAAGTTGGGTAGTATTCAATACAGGTTGCTGTTCAGTAAATTTATTTACATCTCATATTAATGATCTTTTTCCTTAGAGGCTTTTTGAAAGCAAGAGTCCTAATGAGTATTAATCGAACATCCTCTAAAAATCGAAGTGTGGCATTTTTGCTTCCTGGTGCTTTTGACATTTTTTTCTTTTAAAAGTTGGCATTTCCTTTCAAATTTCTTTGATGCTGCTGCAAAGCCAGTCTGAACAAATGGCTTAACATACCTTCAACATCCTCTCACCCCAAACACATATACATGCATCCGTGTGAGGTGAGAATGGAAGGTGGAACAGATGTTGCCAAAAAAAGTAAACCACAAACCCAGCTTGAAATACATCCTAAAAGACAACTAAAAACATAGATGACAACAGGTGACTCCTTTCATTTTTCCTCTGATTCGACTGCTGCATTAATTATTTTCTGAGCATTCTTCCTGTGCAATTAGCAAAACTAGAGGAAAAAAAAAAAAATCTGTCTTTCCTAAGTAGTTAAGTAATGAAAACTGCATGTTTTGTTTGTGTGTGAGTGTGCTTTCACTGGGTGAAGTAAGTGGGTTTTGGATTTATACAACAGGAACAGAAGAGAGACTTCAAGAGCTCCCAGAGTATCACTGAATGGCTGCTCCTCAGACATCAGAGTTCACTTTCTATTCTACAGGCATATTCACTGCCTGAATCAGATATAACAGTTATGTTCCAAGAAATTTCAACTTGTGTCATTTGATACAGTCATACTTTGCATCTTGCAGCGTAGTGAAAACATATTGCTAACATCCATATAAATCAGGCACTGCTTGCTTATCAGAAGAGCCCTGCCCAGAAAGAGTTACAAACCAGATACATGAAATGGCATTAGCTAACAGAAAGTAATTAAACAACAGGAACAGAATTTGTAGCCAGAAATGAGTCACCTGGAAAAAATGTGAGATTCAGTACTATAAGGCTGGGTAATATACAGAGAGTACTATTTGTACAACAGGCAAACATAAGTGCAGCTAATACCAGCTAATCCTTCAAGTGCATGTAGCTCAAAAAACCCAGGGATTTCTCTTGTATCTCAGATGAGCTTTTACCAGTTTCCTGTGAAAAACAGGCTTCAACACAAAAGCTGCAAGAGGCAAGTTTTTTCCACAACATTAAATGTTGTATTAACGTAAGTCTAAATAATGTTATTAGTATACTAAAACATGTCAGTTCTTATGCACAGATCCAACTTCTGAAATTACATTACCTGTGAAGTTGCTCAAAACACCATTTTAACATTCATGCATGTGCGCACGTATTCCCCTAGCATAGTTCTATTAATACTTGCTAAATATAAGGACACAAAAAAACCCAGCCTTATTTTGACACAAAAATCCAATGTTTACCATCGTTCAGTATGTACAAAAAGGACACTGCAAGACGATGGTATTTTTCAAGGTGAACAAGCTACTAAGCAAAGTATGTAGTTCTTCCTATATAACTGAAGCTATATACAGTATATTCACTGAAGAAGGAAGCTCTTTGAGTTGAATTTCTCAGAATTTTCAGAAATGAAGAGATATCCTAGTACACTTTAGCTGTGACACTACTACACACACAAGATACTATGCATGAACAGTTGCGGAGCCAGAAGTTCACAAAATGGCCATATCAGTTTCTCCATGAAAAGTGGCTTACTAAAAGAAGTTAAATTAGTATGAGAATATCTGGATGTTCTGTGCAGTGGTATGTAGTATGAGAGTATCTGGTGCAGTGGTATTGAGTGCTTCAAAACGAAAAAATGTCATTCAGTCTCTACACAGAACAGGAAAGACCACAAACAGATACTGACTTCACCAGGAAACTATCTTGGCAGTAACACAACACAAGAAGCTCTGACAGTCAAAGTGGAGACAGGATCAGTTTCTGTCACAGCTTAATAAAAACATAAGAAAGCACCCACATGAAAATCTTGGAGGCAAGCAAGGCTGGAGGCTGAACGTGAGTGAGGCTGAGTTCAGGTTGTGGGTTAACCGAAGTTCAGATTATGGAAACAGATGAGACTGAAGGAGTGAAGGAAGGAGCAGTAAAACCCAGGGAAGGAACAGAAATCAAGGTAGTAGAAAGGCATCTGCATATGCATGTATATGCAGAAATGCATCTGTAGACTGAGAGACAGCACTGAATATCTGACGTCTGCAGTGATGCAGTGAGCAGGGTTTAAAGAAAGATTCACCTCAAAAGCATACTCCTGATGTCAACTAAAACTGTTATATGTATCAAAACATATATAGCTATATATGAAACAGTTTCTGACCATAAGGAGGACACTAAAGCCTTAAAGATGACCAATTTTATTGGAATGATGTGCATGAACAAAGTACTTAAGAAAGTCAGTAAATGAGAAAATAAAGGTGATCAGAGAGACCTGTAGTAGACAGAAGTGCTGAAAGACAGAACAACTTTCTAAGGCATTAAGCTGAACTGAAGTTTCAAAAGAGAGTGGAAATGTTGATCTCATGAATAGCAAAACAAAGATATATTTTTAAATTCATGAGCTATGTACTGGTAGAAGGAGATGAAATGGGAAAAGACATAACTTCCAGAAATTAAAATATACAACAGCTGAAACTGGTTTGTCCAGATGCTGATTGTGTTTCTGCAGTGCTTTCTAAGATGACAGAAACTTAAACGCAGTTGTTACCTTAATCCTAACAAAGCAAAAAAACAAGAAGTACCGTTAAAAAGATGAAAAACCTTAAAACAAAATTCAACCTATTATATTAATTTATTTAGTACAGGTAGGCATTTTCTGGGGTAGTTTTTATCCCATATAGTACATACAAGTCAAGAGAAGTCTTTTAGAATTTTATGTTGATTTCCCAAGGGACAGGTTAGGAAAATACAATAAAAACCAACCAACCAAGCAAAACCAAACTAAACCAAACCAAAAAAACAGCTTTAAAAGAAAAAACCTTAAGAAGCTCAGCAGACCTGAAAGACATCATACATAAATACAGCTGCATCAGTTTTAGAATTTTCCTACACTCAATGCAAGTGCAGAAGGATATACATACACATCTATATACATACACAAATTACATACACACTCTTAAAAATCCTTTATGGATCTTTTACTTAGAATACCTTCCAGAAAAACTGTTATTATAAGGATCTGATGTCTTTTGAACTACAATACCATACTGTTTTATCACACTGTGTAACAACCTGTCTACCAACAATTTAGAGATTTGCTTTTTTCATGTATACAAAAAAAAAAAAATATCCTACTGAACTTCAATATACAGCCAGAAATTTGCGAGTAGCAGTTGAACCATTAACATTGGTCTAATCAACCTTTTCATTTAGGACATCTGTTTCTAATTAAGGAACTGCAGGCAGCTATACGAATGGTCAAGAACCATCCAAGCGTTGAGTACTGGGAAAGGTGCACTCAAGCACTGCTCCTGCCAACATTGCTATGTTAGCAGCCGCTATAATGTTCATTGAATGAAGTAGAATGGCTTGCAGGTCATGGAAACCCAGTCTTAATTTGGAAGCATTAAAAATTGCCCCCAGAATGAGAGCTTTTTTAGCAACCCATGTTATTATCTGATTCATATCAGTGTTTTCAAACCAGCCCTATTTTTAAACAAAGGTTTCCTAAATTAGTGTTACAATCATGAAAACAGTATTCACAATAGAATGAAAAGTATTTTTGGTAGACGAGGGAAGTAGGTTCTGGTTGAAAAAAGCATCTTAGTCTTCAATACATGGGACTGCCATGTGAAATAGAAATGCTGCATGCAAGATAAAACATGTTTGATAACTATCTATGACATAACCTGTTGCTCTTTTGGGAAGATTAAATAGGATATTTAAATATGCAGTACTGTTAGAAACTGTACCAACTCAAGACTGTAAACAGCACTTTAAATTTATGCCTATGATGTGCTTAGTGTAATAAACTTTATCTACCTTAACTCCAAAATCTGCTTAAGGTTGTTTTCTAAATCACACATTTTACCAACCATACTGACTTAGAAACAAGAAAAAAACAGATCATTAATTTTAAACTGCTTGCAAGCAAATTTCATGTGATATAACTATATGCCAAAAATGACGCTCACCCAGAGTAGCCTGAAATATTGTAAACTGCAAATAATCAGAACCCACCCATTCAGAACAAATGCAGGTAAGTTCTGTGTGTGATCAGATCAAACAAAAGCTCACACACATGCCTCACTTTAATTTAAAAGTATTAAATATCTTATTTCTCTATAACATCCATGGGATACACTAGTCAGTTAATACATTAAGTTTTCCTTAAAAGAAAAGGTTAAATTCAGCAAAATTAGAATAGAAACGTATTAGAATAAAAAGCTTCCTGTATGGATCTGTGGTGTACTGAAGTGCACACATGTTGGCACATGTGGCCAACAGTCCCTTCATTAGCAGGAACACTCATTAAGTGGACAAAGTGTCAGAGAGGGAATAACTACCTGTCTGGGGCAACTCCCTTGTTCATCATAAACAAAAGCAAGAAACTTTCACTTACTTTTTCAACAGCTGAGGGGAAATACAGAAACATCTGTTAGCTTGGAACTGACCAGGCTGGACGTATCAGTACTTCACAACAGCTAAGAAAGCAAGCTAGTACTATAGTGAGGGACTCTTAAAGAGCAGCCCTTCTTCCCCTATGGAGACCTGGTAAGAATATTGTGAAGAAGCACCTAGTTCAAACAGCAAGAAAAGGTGCCACCATGAAGACCAATTACAAATTTTTCCCAAATACAATTCAGAGAAAGGAGCTTTTTAGGGGGCACGAACATAGAGAAAGCCAAGATTTGAGGCAACGTTTGCTTAAATTAAAGGCCAGTACTTTGTCCACCTTGTTTCTGCCATTTGCTTCACAAGCAAGCACCTCTCACCGAAACGCAACTGACAGTACACATGATTTATCCACCCGTAAGTGCTGCTGGAGCTACCTTTTTACTACCACTCAGCCTGGACCACTAACAAACAGGTTTTCCTGTTTTCCTAGTGAGAGATAATTCTGCAAGTGCCACAGTAAGAACAGAGCAGTTCATTATCACACAGGTGGGTGCTAATTGCTTCTGCAGACTCCAGCTTCTACCTAGTATTAGGCCCACAGCTAGGAAGGACACTAACAAATAGAAAAGGCAAAAAATCACTACTATGGATGAGAACAGATGAAGGAAAAAATGCTGCTTACCCTGACGAAAGAAGATGAGAAAATAGACAAAGTACAAAGATGAGTCCTGAAGGAGATGACCCAAATTACAGCAGTTCATGGGGCAGTACCCTCGGAGGGTCACCCTCCAAGTACATAATTAGAGCCAGGCCTGAGAAAAAAAACACTAAGTTAATGCAGCCAAGGGGAGAAGGGGGAGTTTGGGAATTGGTGGACAAGGCACAGAGGGTACATTTTCTTTCTTAATACAGAAGGAGCAATGATGGAAGAAGCAGACTTTCCTCACCCACAGCCAAGTCCTGACGAAAATCAAGAGAAGCCACTGAAGAGATCAACTCAGAAGATCACTGATGCTTTGGTAGAGTGGTAAGGCCTGAACAGTGCAGACAGCTTCCAAGGAAAAGCAATTTTTCTTTAAAAGCTGAAGAACAAAGGTGCACAAATGATGTGTAAACATTCAATCCCACACTTTGAATTCTGGCTACCCTTTGTGGGGCTGAATGTGTCAAATTTATGCTAATCTACACAGAAGAATATTATTCCCATTATGCAGTATATCATCTGTAAAAATGAAACAAAATACAGAATTAAAATGGGTGGAAGATGAACAATATAGGGATTAATATATGAATTGTTAAGATTCACTCTAAAAGATCTTATTTTATTCTAAACCTACATATATAACAATGTATTTGAAACCTTTGTTCTTCATTTTTAAGGCCATGTTACACTGAAGAGCCCTGTAGCTTAAGTTAGGCTGTGCTGTTGCATCAAAGTACACCTAGAAGGAAGCAGCAGATGCAGGAGGGGGAAGAAAGTGTGTATCCTGGAGAGTTCAGAAACTATCTCCACTGAAGAGGAAAGAAAGACAAGTTATATGAAGGGGAGAGGGTGGAAACATTAAAACATATAAACTGTGAAAAAGGACTGGGAACTGACTTTGCTTGTTAACCAGAACACTAATAGCTGCCCTTATACTTCACCATAGTTAATGAAGACTTTTGTAGTTGCCTTAGTAATCAAAATGAGCTTATCATTATATATATGTGTGTGTATGTATATATCATATGTTATACACACACACATATAAACTAAGGTCTCTGAATAATAAATTATGCTAATATATTCCAATACTTTAAATAAAAGTTAAATAATACTCTGTTTAAGAACACAAATTTAAGTCCAACAAGCCCTTAATGTGACAGGCTTAGAAGCTGCTAGCATAAAAACATTTGACGTTTATGATGACATACAAGTTCCAGAGAAGAACAAGTTATATACAGTTCCTTATAGTTTTATAGTTAAAATGTAACTGTGTTACAAAAAAAAGAGAACAGAACCATAAAGCACACACACTTACTGTGTCTGTGCTACTCTTGGAAACTTGGCAGTGTGTTATTCCTGCCAAGTAGTACAAAGCACCTGCCTCTACAGAACACCTTGCACCCAAAACTATGCTGAAGTTATCAAAGCTCTTACAACATACAGACAGGCGCTATTTTCATGACTACCTCTGCAAAGGCTACTTGCCCTTTCTACTTCCTTGCTCTTCCAACCTGAACTCTCCCAATCTGATGCACTGCCATGCAGTTCCTCAGCCTAAGGTAAACTGTTGAAATGGAAACCCATCATGAAGCTAGAAAACCAAAATCAGATGAAAAAACATGTTCAACCCTCAGAAAACAAAACACAGTGGCAACCTACTGCATACACTACAAAGGATTAGAAGTTAAATTGTAGTAGCTCAAGCAACAAAGAATATTACTGACAAGACATGAGCTGGTTGACTAAAATGACAGAAAACCTTTCAGAAGTTTTGGCCAATAGCTGGATGGATTCTTTTTATCAAAAAGCAAAGCACTCTGAAGCAGCAGGTGGATGCTTAAGTCTACATATGTTTTAAATAAAGAAGGTCTCAATATATTTCCTTTCAATCAGGAAATATGCCTGTGGACATATTTATTGTGCATTCTGAACAGATCCTATATCACTGCTTGTCCCATGGAGAACAATACAATTCTCCTTGCAGAAAGCAGAAATGTGTGACATGTATGTTTGAACATTTCAGCAGTAAGTGCTGTAAATAAACCTGCCCCTTTATGAAAGATCATCAAAGGGTGCCAGGGAAAAAAAATAAGCCTTAGGGGCATAGTCTTTCTTCTGTGATCTTCCTTCACTGGAATCCTTCCCACATCAATCTGCAAAGAAACTGTACCTTACATTAGAGAAAAAGCAGTACTAAAGCCAAAGTCTGCTGCACTGGAAAGGCCATCAGCATCTGGCTAGAGCCACCTCACCACTTGCAATTATGCAAGACACACACCCCCATTCAAGCAGGGACTGATACTCACATAGTGCCTTCACTTTGCCATGGGTTTTTAAGGGACTGTACAATGCCTAAGCACGAGTCTCTAAACTCTGAAAATTACCAGTGGTCTTGACTAGCCTCTTCCTGCCATATGACAGCTGTCTGCAACTAACTCTCTTACACGCACTAGCTAGTCAGTCATGATCTCGTGTCATACTTCAGCTGGATCTGTAGTAGCAACTCTTCCATACTTTGTTAACTCCCCCCTCCTTCACTGGTTCTCTGAAGCATAAATCACCTACTCCTCTATACAAGAGCTTCCATTTTCAGTTTTCATGCTCTGGACTGTCACAAGCCACACAGATTAATTTTAGAGCTTTATTCAAATCTGGCCAAGCATTACCCTTCAACTGCATGTTGTTATTGCAACATAGCAGGGCTACTGGATGACCAGAAATAAAATTTATGGGTTTTGTACACTTTTACATAGTCAGACACACCATTTTCAGTTTAGATTGTATGGGCATTGGTTGATTTTCCACTCTTGGATTGTGTTCAAATGTTGTGCAAATGCTGTGCTAGACAGTACTACCATACACGTACAGAACAAAAGTTTAGCGAAAACCAAAACTCACTTGCTTTCAAATAATGGCTAATAACTGAAGCTAGGTTCCCATTTGCTTTCTGGGCCTCCATTATGATCCAAGTCACAAGGTAGAAGCAGTTTTCCTAAAAGCTGCAATTGTTTTGTCAACATGATGCCATAACCCTGAACAAGTTTAGTAACTCATGTTGCCACCTGGCTTAAGAATGAAAAGGTTTACAGCAACAGTTTGAAACCACATTTCAAATACTGACACATTTTGAAATCTATTTCTTTATTTGTAATAAGTACGGTGTGAAAGTACACAACAGAGAAACCTGGAAGCAAGGAGACTGCCAGCATTGCACTAAGTACTGTATGGCTTTGCAGCTAATAAACAGGAATGACCTAGGGCTACATGAACTTTGGCCCCTTAAATCTCCAACATCAAAAAACACATAGGTTCACTTCATTTTATTACTCCATAAACAAGAAGGATGGTTACAATCAAGGTGTGTTATAGGTCAAAGCAGAACATGAATATGGTAAACCACAGCTTTCATTCTGAAGCATTTTATTCCTTGACCACACTTTTGGGTACTGAACATATGCAGTTGTGATGTAAAGCCAGTCATTTTGACCTCTGCAGTCAGAGACCAGGCTCAGTAGATTTCTAGCCACCATATTCCCATGCTTCATAAATGCTGTAAGCCTACCACATGATCTGACTCCTTCTTCTACATTAACTGATCACCTTACATTAGAAAAGAAGCAGCTGGGGAAGAAAATGTATTTAAACGTGCATGCAATGGGAAATGATACACTGTACTTAGTGCAAGATAATACTTCTCTGCTTTACAAAAGAAACCATCTGTGGGTGGGGAAAAGCAAAAACATCTAAATTATAATATTCATAGAGATTTTTTTTTTCCAGTGGTGCACTTGTTTCATAGGAACACAGATTGCAGTAAAAAGGAAAACCCCAAAACTGTAACAACTCCATTAACATACCTGCTAGACTTTAATAATTCTCTGTGTGGTATCTTACTATAAAATACATTCTTAAAGCAATTATTCTAGAGAAAAGAATTGTTAAAAACAGTTTCTTGCTTTTTTACATAATGTAAAAATTCAAATACTTACTGCATAGGAGCCTATGAGGAATGCAGCATTTGCTTGTTTTTTCTGATCAAAGCCAGTATAATGAATTATTCTCTTCCTTATCAATGAAAATGACTGTATCAAAAAAATGAACAATGTTATGATTTTGCATTTTACTCTTCATGCCTTCTTTTAGAAAATTAGAGGAATGCAAGTGTCTGTTCACCTACTTCCAGCCATCTGTATTCAGGGAACCAAGTATACTATAAACTAGTGTCTCAAAAGCTTTACAAGACTTTTTTTATTTGCATCCCTACCTAGATTGCTCCAAAATTTTTCCAAGTATCCCACGTAAACAATTTTTGGTACAAATTACAGCAATCTTTCTTTTTCTTCTTAAATGTATTTGATATTTCTGACTTCAAGCCCTATGTAACCGATAGGTATTTATGAGAAGTAAATACAAAGCAGCATTCTCATAAACATCACTGGCATGTTAAAGCCACAACAGTCTTGAAGACAGAATTTAGACTTCTTTTATTCTTAAAGGAAACCTGACTTTAGATAAATCAACTTGCAGTTGTTCCTAAGGATCAGACTCCCTGAAAAATATATGCTTAGGTTAAAATATTTTAAAAGTATTTTCAAACTTTATCATAAATATATTTTTAAAAATTTCACCTTGGTTTTCTCCAATTACCTTAGAAGGAAGTGGAATGGCACTGCCAATAGAAAAGAAACTTGTATCTGTGATGACAGCAAAAAAACTATCCCCTAACAGGTCTTTGAAACAAATTTTTATGTGTTTGTATACTTTGATCAAACGCTAAGCTATCATAAAATGTCACTATTTAAATAGCAGTATTACTTGCTTAGATACTACTCAACACACTCAAGACAAACGCCAGATCAGTAGCAGTAGTATGTTCTCAGCAATCCTAACGTGCCCCTCCAGTATCACACCCAAGACACTTGAAGGTATTATAATATACAGAGCATCCTGTATTCAAAAATCAGAGAATCTAGTCACCGACAAAACTGTTCACAGTGCCACAGGGATAAAGCAAGTCTGAATTATGCAAACTAATACCACTGACAAACATCAAAGAATGAATGAAAAAAAAAAGTCTGTTAAACTATAATGTTTTGTACACTTCCCACTTTTCACAGTTCAGTGGCAGTTTCAAGTTCTAAGCATTTCTGAAGAGGCAAACTGTGATGTACATTAATGCTAATAAGCTTTTTTATCTGCCTGACAGGTTTTATACTTAAACATCTGTGAGAGGTCAACTAACTTGAAGTCGTTCATGTTAATTAATATAGGAACTCTCTGTTTCAAAAACTATTATTTTCTATCAAGAACACAATCCCAAAGATTGCTGAGCACTCCTCAGAGAAGATAATCTGCAATAGCAGCAAGGCACTCCCTGCCAGCACGATGCCATAAATGCTATCAAAGATCAAATGTTGCTTCTTATCAAAGAATGTCAGGAGCAGAAGAGAAGCCCAAGTCAAAAAAAAAACAATCTCAAATGAAAATGTGTTGCATTTCACCCTCAAGCTCACTCAATACTGGCAGATTTCCAAAAAGAATGAATTCCAGGAGGAGAGCTTTTCATTTAAAGTCTGTACCCATTTAGCAACTGATCTTTTAGAAGCTTAGAATTAGTTACTGCCATAGTGGTGCATCTTCTCTATCTCAAAAGTAAGTGGGTTTTTGCTCCTGATCTTCCCTAAACCCACCTTGATAAAATTTAGCATATTCAAAACTTGACTGGATTTGGAACCCAGGAATGCACCTGAACAAAACCAAACCAAAACACAAACTTTTCATCCATTTGGTCCTGTTCTTTAGAAAAGTTGACAACATTAAATAAAAACACCCAAGTATTACCTTTAATTTTTTATTTAGCTTGCAGCAGTATCTGTAGACCATTGCCAGATTGAGTGGTCCAAAGTCTGCATAGAAGCTGGTAGGAGAAAGAGGAAAAATTGCAAAAAAAATGCCCTTTTTTTTCTCACATCAGATGAACAAAGCAAGGAGTAATACATACGACATGTGCATCATTGTAAAAACAAGAATACCTTCTTGCAAACATAATATTTTGTTGGAGGGAATAATTTCATCATGTCTAAATAGGGACTAATGCTTTCTTTTTGACATACCGCCACTCAAAACCAAACTGGAGTACTTGAAGTTTGAAAAATTCTTCATACTGTATAACCCTGTGACAGCAGTTTAGAAACTGTGCTTTAAAAGCAACCCAAAACCTTTACTTTAAAAGAAAGCAATTATATTGCTCAAGAAAAATGAGTGCTGAGAATGAAGATTGATTAGTACTTTCAAAACAGTAAGCACGCCCTTGGTCAAAAATATTTGAAGAATTAGCAGCATTCCAGATCACATACAGAGGCATACACTGTTCACTACAGGGAAAATAATATATCCATTGTCAGCTCATAAAGGCTTGAGTTGATTTTGCCATTTTTTTCTCTTATTCCAGAAAGTTTAGACATTACACTTAATACTTGAGCAACCAAAGACAACCTCTTCAGCTTGGCAGTCCAGTGTGTACTTCTGAATACATATTGTTGTATCATGTTCCTCTGTCTTCTAATAAGAATGGGTAGAATGAAAGCTTCTGCTTTGAAAGAATTTTCAAGAGATCCTGATGGGAAGCCAAGAAGCCATTCTAAGCATATAAATCATCATGGCAGATAAGTCTGAGAGGACCAAACTCATGTAATTAGTTCTGTAATGGGAATGGTATGTTTCTCTCGGCTACATTTAAAAGCAGAATGTCAATTAGACTGGTTCCTCATTGCTGTTGTTCTAATTTATTTCTGTAAAAAGCAGGGGGGAAAAAAGTCTGTACTTACTTCTCATACACAAATTCATCATCTATGCAGAAATAATGGGTATTTGCAGCTCCACTCTTTGGTTTTTGGCAGAGAATTGCAAAATAAAGGCGATCTGAAATGCAAGAAAAATGTAGCACTTTTACAAACATCACACTTTTCTGCTGAAAGTCTTAAGTACTAACTGTCAAGAGAACGGCTTAAAATGGTTTAAAATCACCAAATCTTCTTTTAAGTATTACTAAACTAGATATTATTATTTCTCCACTGTTAAGAAAAAGGTACACCAGGACTGAGGCTTTTTGCTCAGCAGTGTTCCTGTAATCCACAGCTCTTTAGTGTTCTTTCCCAAAGTGTTCCCAGGAAGGCTACTTGTTTGACAACTTTAATACAGCAGGAGCCTGACTTGCACCCACGCACACAGCAGAGACCCACTTCCTTTTGATGACAGACTCCACCAGCTGCACTCCAAATACCAACACACACAGCCCCAGCTAAGCCACAAATCCCTCATCACTTATGAGCACCTATGATAAACTAAACAGCAAAGCATGCTTGTGCCAAAACAGGCATTTCCCACCTTCCTGTAAAACACTGATTTTGATGGTAATGGTATGCAATTAAAGCTGCAGGTGACAGATGCTGGAGGGATGCAAGGGAGCACC
Organism: Agapornis canus; assembly: GCA_036873685.1. Taxonomy (NCBI): domain Eukaryota; kingdom Metazoa; phylum Chordata; class Aves; order Psittaciformes; family Psittacidae; genus Agapornis; species Agapornis canus. The sequence continues at coordinate 36,553 of JBAFWW010016533.1, forward strand.
AGCCCACTCATGCTTATGAGAGCACCACCTAGACATCCCCATCTCCATCCCCATCCACATCCCCACCCCAGCTACCCCTTCAAAGCCTGCCTGCACACAGACAGGAGGCACATTGTGCTTGCTCTGGCTTTCTTTCAGTTGAGGGGGAAAAAAAATGCCAGGGGTAGGTGTTCACATAGGTATAAATTATTTTTATGGAGAGGAGAATGAACTTTAAACACTGACTGTGCTTCTGCTGTAAAGTGCTGTGCTTGCAGTAATTGGTCAGTAAAAACTGAGGCCTTGCAGCACCACAGCAGAACTTTTCTTCCTCTTGTGGCAAAAATATCGTTACAAAATACTTGGTGAGAATTCAAACCTAGAAGACTTCAGTTTTTGTAAAAAAGTTGCCTGGCACATATGTATTACTTAGATATCAAACTAGATCACCTCCATGTAAACATAAATACGAGTGAGAAAGGAGGGGAAGAAAAAAAAAATATCACTTCATGTTTCAAAACAAAATCCACCATGACTAGTACTTGCAAATCATTACTTGTATCTTGAAAAATACACGGTAAAGTATGCCACAACAGGGGTCCCCATGTCTGCATTTCAACACTCACATGGCCAGTGCTCTGCTATGTATGGCAGTATCTTGGGGAGGTAAAGGCAGGCAACACCATCAAAAAGTGTACATTTGCTAAATGCACATTTCAGTAGAAGAGAAGCATGATGTGAATAGTCTGGCTTAAACATTTAAAGGTCAGGTACAACCAGTGGGATGGTACAGTAATTCCTAAGGTACAGTAATTCCTAAGGAAGTCAGGCACCTCCATCCTTACTCTCAGCAGAAGCAAGACACCAAACTTGCTTATCTGATTTCTAATAGTCCCATCCTGTAAGCCCAGCAGCTGCAGTGCTAGCTGGGAAGTGCTTTACCTGCTTAAGAACTTCTGTACCTCCCAGCATTTACCAAAGCACCTCCTGAAAAAAAGCTGAAGGACAAAAGGTAGAGTAACGCTGTGTGTTTTTAAGAAGTTACTAAACTGGCTCACAAAGAGAAATACATGCGGAGAAGAAAGTACACTGATACCACAACTGGATGCAAAATAATCTATGGGGGAAATGCTTCACAGTGAGGCACTTCTGGCAAAGTATTTAGGCCAATACTTTGGGGATGGAGAGAACCCCTGTTTCCCACACCTTCCCTTCATCTGTCCCCACCATTGTGTTACTCCTTGAGCTGTGTCAAGGTGGACTTGTGTGAATTGGAAACTGTAACAGGTATCCTAGCACAATATTAAAAAAAATATACAAACAAAACAACCCACATCCATCCCCCCCCCAAAAAAAAATACCAAAAAACCCAAACCCCCAAAATCCCCAAGCAAACAAACCAAACCAACAACCAAACAAAAAAACAAAACAAAACCAAAACCCAACTTATTTCTCTCTGCCCTGAGAATCAGAGCTAACATTGCAGGGGGAAAGAGGGCTGAGGGCAAAGGAGGAAGAAGAAAGGAGAACTGAGAGGATATGATATCTAGGGATTGAGTTTAAATTGGCATTGCTAGATTAAACACATCACACTACAGCCCCAAGCTATAATTTCACACCACTTCTAAACTGATTTAATGGCTAGCTGCCACCAGGTTCCTCACAACTAAAGTCTTCTCTGAGTTTTCTCATTGAACTGGCCTACTAGGGGTTAACAGTGGGAATACACTGCCAGAATTCTTCCCTCCAGGGCATCTGTCCCTTAGATACAGGTTTACAGTGAGCTTTGCCTGTATACATATAACACGGCCATCAAAGTTCGGGCAGAATCACAGGATAGATACAATTGGATGGCTGTAGTACTCAAACTGACACACTACCTCCTTGCACACCAGCTTATTCACATAAACTTTACATCACTTCTAAAAGTATAAAAAAGCACTGCACAAAAAAGTAATCCAAAATCCTCAAATACAAAAGCAGGATCAAAATGAAAATAAATACATGTACCCAGGCTGGGGACCTAAAATAACTTCACATTTTGCTCCTAAACAGGACTTGAAGTAATAGAATCACTCGCTTCCTTGGCACTCCCACTTTTACTGAAAAACCTCAGCAGCTTTTGCAAAATGTCCAACAAAAATAAGAATTCCTATCTTGAGTGAACAGTGTGTATATGGGCTTTCAAACTGCTTTTGGCATTCAATTTGCACTGGTATCTCTGGATCGTGTTAGTTGTTGCTATTCTTGAAACACTTGAAAGAAACTAGAATTTAATGGACCTCACAATAAGAGAAGTGGATGTCAAACACCAATATCCTGACAAGCTGTCTGTTTCTGTGCACCACTAACAATTGCTCTCTATTACGTAAACCGCAGGCTCCATCTCTTTAACATGATTTTAGAAATGAGCCACAGAGAAGTCCTTTCCCATAAGTGTTATTTACCCTTCCACTGGGTTACCAGTTCGATATGAGACAAATGCTGCATTACTCACCATGTCTGTTTTTACCTGGGTTTTTTTGCAAACACATTCCCAGTTCTGTTTAGCCAAGGATTTTTTTTTTATTATTTTTATTTTTTTTTTAGGAGCAACACATGCTGAGAAAGGAGAATTCCTTCATTAAGGATCTAATTGCAGGATGAGGGTTTATACATAAAATACACCACAGCACTAATGAATTGTTTCCACTAGGACTCCGCAAAGATTTGGACTGCAGAAGCAGGGCTTCAATTTTATTACTTCTATGCTTCCTTTGCTAATTTTAGCTTTTTAGTATTTCACTGACACATAGTATGCTCGAGCACTTCCAGATTCCTGCAAATTTCTGATAAATAGTCATCCTAAAACTATCAAACTACAGCAGACATTTCTAATCAACTCTGAGTAGGGCTCGCTGCCTTACAGGCTGCATCTGCACTGCAATTACAAGATATGACTGCAGTATGTTACATTACTTCAATTACACTTAATTTTGTTAGCCTCATATAACAAAACAGTTATAATACAGAAACATGGACGACACTGTAGGCAATTAATTTGAGTAAGCATCCAATGTACAGCAAAATGAGCCTGCATTATAGCATGTCTACACATGCTATAATAATCATGCACTTACGCGATTGCAGTGTGCATACAGGAGGAGAAACATTTTGCTTGCTTTTCAGATCTACAGTGTTCTGTGAAAAACTGAGAGCTACCACTTCAAGATAATGTAATGTGAACACAGAGATGACAAAACAATCTCCTTGCCTTTACTCTGAATAAGCTGATGCTCGCTGGTATCTGCTGCACAGGCCTTTCAGTAATTTGAATTATGGCTGGACTTCATGATCCTAAAGGTCCTTTCCAACCTACACAATTCTATGAATCTAAGAGACAACTAAATAACAAAAGGCACTTGCTGGAGGAGGACAAGTCTGCATATGATCAGCAAAGATTATTTTATAAAAAGATAAATTCTACACTTTTATTGTTAAACAGATGCCTTAGATGAGAAATACAGAGGGGACTGAGAGTACAACAAAAAACAACATAAGCCTGTTTTGAATTACCAAGAATGTAGCCAGAGTTATTTACTATTGTAAGAGGAGTGTACTTCCAAATTTGAGTTGGTACATGGTATTTTGGGTTTGATTTAAAACACTCCAAAATATCACAAAGACACATGAGAAAACATAAAAGACAAATTCTGCTGCAATGTCAAGATGAAAAGCAAAAGTTCTTTTTACTCATTCTATCCTTGAAAAGGCTCTTTCACTCATCACTATGGCATTTCAAATTTAAGTGATGATAAAGTTCACAATTAGAACAACAGCCTGGCCTCTGAAAAAGAAAATGAAAGCACACTAAAAAGCTAAAGAAACGTCTTATTTGACAGAAAGCCATGGAAAAAAAATATTTTCAGGGTCATGTCATGACTTATCAGCAACACTGTTGTCACTTTACTCAAGGAGAGACCTTGCACTCTGCTGCTGCAGTCTGATACAAAGGACTAATTTATGTATGTTCATGCACTTTCAGTGCTGAATTATATGCTGAAAGCCTTAAACTCATATTTAGAATCTTAACTTCGAAAAATACTCCAAGTAAGAGAGATCACATTGATTAAACAGTAAATGCAGTGTTTGTACTGAGAGTTGTATAATGAAAACTAATTGAAAGTGTTGATAGTCAGAATGTTGGAAAGCTTGATGATACTCAGTAGAAGTGTCCTTAGCATTCAGAAAATAGTTTTCTACATAATACATGAAGTTTCTAATGACAAGCCAGCAGTGCTGGGAAAACAAGGCTTGGAATAAAAAAAACGACCACCACCACCACAAAAGCAAAAAAAAAAAAAAAAAAAAAAAAAAAAAAAAAAAAAAGCCCAAAACCAAACACCAAACCCACCAATCAATGAATGTATTAAACTGAAAGCTATTTTATAAAACCTCCAAGTGGCACTCTAAGAGTAAAACAATTACAATGCAAAAATAAAAAAGCATACAACATCTTTCTAGATACTAGTTCCTCACTGTAAATAAACCATATTTTTTATCTATATATATATATAGATATAGATATACATACATACATATCAGGAGAACAAACAAATGTCAAGAAATGCCCCATGGTGTTATATCACTTAAAATTTGATTCCATGTATAGTTATTGTAGTTGCTTCATTTTAGAATTAACTACTGAAAAGAGGTAAGAGCGAAACACACACCTTTTGCATGAGGTTTACACATCACAATTCTTTATCTTCTTTAAAATGTTATTTATAAAGTCAGAGCAATGTCAAAGAAAAGCAGTCAAGGAAAAGAAACCAACAGCTTTAAAGCATCACACAGAGAATTGTTACATTTTCTTTAGATCATATAAATTACTTCTTTCAGAGATCAGAAGGATATGGGAATATGCTTCTAATGAACAGAAGAAATGCATTCAGTTCCAGCAAATTGAATTCATACCAGCAAGCTTCACGCATTAGTTGACAAAGAGAGAATGTTAAGGCTTACCACACAGCTTAACAGACAAAAATGAGCAACTTCTTACAAGAATAATTTTCCTGAGCAAAAATATTGAGACGATTCTGATTAAAAATTATCCTGACATATGACTAATTCATGTAATTTATTAGGAAATAAAGAAATGCAATAACTACTGTAGGTGTTTTGAGGATGAAATCCATGCAAATAATGGATTTAAAATTTTGCTATTTATGAACACAATATCACACAAGAAAAGATCCATAAATCTCTACAGCTATTTGGCTTTGTTTTCTGCCTCTTTTAGGAAGGAAAATAAAGGTAGCCTGCAATGTTCTTAATGAATTTGGCACTGTTTCTGTAAGTAGATAAGCTAACACAGATCTCTCAGCCTTTACAGAGGCCAAAATATTTACCAGTGTGTCCATTTGCAAAAATAAGGCCTTATGCTTTAATCTGTCTCCAGTCCAGAACTATTAATTAATTTCTCAGAACTGCATTATGAAAAGGCAGAAATGACAGTTCAAAACTTGAAATAACTCCCAAACCAGCTGAGTAAGACTGTGAGCTTATTCAAAGATACATGTGACATAACAGTGCAATAAAAAATTAACTGGAATATTTCCGTTATTAGATGCTTGTAAAAAGCAGCCACTCTGTGCAGTAAGATCAAGACAAAATTAAGTATTCTTAAATATAACAATCTACTACTGCATTTAATCAAGTCTGTTATACTATGTGCTGCTGCACATGTTGAAATCCCACTGAAGCTAAAAAAATGTCGATGCCTAGGTGCACTACTGTATTAACTGGGTGAACACTTATTTGGAGGAGAAAACACAGCAATTTAAGGGCCTGCTGATGCCAGACATGCATTATCAGATCCAAGCAACTGCTGCATAAAGATAGTTAGACAGACCTGTTTGCTGGAGACCCTAGCTAGACAGGGCTACACAGTATTCTAGGTAATAGAACTACTTTGACATCAGAGCATCATCACCTGCCAAATGAGGTTTTAACCTTTAAACTGTACCACCATCATTTCCCATATAAATGGTTGCAGTTACAGAAAAAATGCACACATGGAGTTACTGCAGCATTAGGGTTCTGAATGCAAGTACACCACTATGTTTTTCTGTGTAGAGCAGGCCTAAAATGTTGTATTTTAAGCTGGAGTTTTTAGGAGTTTGCTCCCTGACAGCCTGAGAGCTTTTTAAAAAGAGGAATCTGGTGTGCTTTGGGAGTTTACACTCTTGATAGCATTGCTATACCCAGTCTTCAAAACAAAATCTGACAGTTTTCTAAACATACCGTTATCTAGGAGACACACTCATTAATTTAAGGAATGCTGTTTCTTGGCACAGGTAAGACTTGTGCCTTTAGACAATGTTTGCTCTTTGCATTTTTGCTTTATCTGTCCACAGACAATCTCCCACGTCCTTCACTGAGAAGTAAATGTGAGGCTTATTTCTTAAATATCACCACTCTCAGATTCTGACACAGGACATGAAAAGTAATTTATTTATTTATTTACTTTTAGGCAAACTAAACTCGAGCATGTCTTTTAGCCGGGGAGCTCAGAACATAAATCCAGAATCATTTCAGCTTCTCCACAGAGGAAGGTTTCTGTGCCAAAACAAAGCACTGCTCAAAGCAGCAGGCCACGAAAAGGACAGACGACACTGAGCAGACCTGCCTGCAGAAGCTGCTGGGACTCGAAGTGTCAAGAAGAGATGCTTGTCCATTATTTTACCCGTTAGCCAGCGAGCGAACATTAGAAGAAAGCTATATATTCCCAATTTAGAGAAAAAGATGTTACTTCCCCCCAAGCACCCCCGGAATAGGTTGCACTGGTTCAAATGTATTTTCCCTCTGCTCTTTCAGAAGCAGGAAAACACACCGCACAAGGCAATCGCTCGGTACAGCTAGAGTTACTGAAAATCCACGGCATTCCTTCCTCTAGAAGGCTGGCTGCACCACCGGTGCATTTTTCAAGAACACTTCGCTGCGTGGAACGCCAGAGAGGCGCAAGAACTGACCCATAGCACAGATGGAGACGCGCCGGCCGAGCGCGAGGGGGTTCCCGCGGGGATAGCCCCGGACAAGCACTTGGGGCAAGTTCTCCAACCCCGCGGCAGCGCTGCTCAGGGGGGGACACCGCCGAGGGCAGGACGGAGCAGGACGAAACGAGACGGGACTGGACTGGACGGCTGTATTCGCCCCCCGCCCCAGCGTCCCCTGCCCCGTCCCCGACTTGCGCCTCAACTCTCCCGCCGCACCGCCCTCGCCCGCTCCCCCCGCCACGCCCCCCTCACCGGCGATCCTGAGGCAGGTCTCCGGTGCGGCGGGGGGTGGCTGCCGCAGCTCCACCTCGCCCCCCGCCGCCCGCGACA
>JBAFWW010016534.1:0-40725 GCA_036873685.1 Agapornis canus
GGAACTAGATGATCTTAAGGTCCTTTCCAACCCTAACTATTCTATGATTCCATGACTTTAAATAAGAAAAGAGTAGGGTTAATATGAGATACCATGGCTGCAAATAAAGCCAAGATGATGCTGGGTTGTATGAACAAGGGTATCACCAGCAGAGTTAAAGTAATTATCCCACTCTATTCATTGCCGGTCAGGCCATACCTGGAATACTGTGTGCACTTCTGGTCCTTACTAGAAGAAAACTTCGTGGACAGGCTTGAGAGGGTCCAGACAAGCCAGGAAGGTGATCAAAGGATGGGGAAGACTGCTGTATGAGGAAAGGCTGAGAGATCTGAGAAGAAGAGAAAAATAAGGCTCAGGGGAGACCTGATCCAGTATTTGAATGGGGGCTACAAGGAGACTCCCTTTTTACAATGAACCATGTGAAGATTACAAGAGGAAATGTGTACTAGGTAATCCAAAGAAAGATACTGACTGGACGCGAGGCAAATTTTTCACAATGATAACAATCAGCTGTTGGAGTAATCCCTGAAGTCCCTTCCAACCTGGTATTCTAGGAATACGCTATGAATGGAAATTCAGAATTTCTTTTGCCTCATTGGTATTTTTCTTTTCTCATGTAGCCAATATTAAGTTGTGGCAGGGATATGGTGGAGGATGTCTGTATGAATCACTTTCAAAATCAGCAAGAAAAGCTACCTGGCAGTTTCTAGACTCTTGGCATGACCAGAGATATCTATATTCTTGATTACTCCTGTTTCCTTTCTGTGGCATGCTAGTTTTGGCTTCTGTTGTTCCACTGGCTCCAAAGCTTATGAAAAGTAATGTAATAGAAGTGTTTTCAGGTGTTGGTGACAAGGTAAAGGTTTTACAAAACATCCGGACTGTTGCACTTGCATAAAGTTGTAGAGGACTACATTGTACAGACTTCCAGTCTTCTAGGATTATGGATAAAATACAAGGATTTGTTTGTCCTGGTTATATTGCGTTTCAGTTGCTGTTTGTTCTTGTATCTCAGCAAGCATATAGAATCACATATAGCAGACTGCTGCCTTGGATGATAATCCGTCATGCCTGTAACTTTCACTTAAGTATCCTTTGCAGGACTAAACTCTTTGAAATAAGCCAAAATCATATATCATACTCAGTTTATAAAAGCTTCAATTGCTGTAGGTGTGGGGTAAAGTAAAGTTTGAAACAAATTAAGAATAAAAGGAAGATAAAATCATCCTTAAAGAAAGATCAGAGAATAAGCACCTTATTTGAAAAGCGTGCACTTATCTGAAGAGCATGAAGAGCATCTATCATTTACCAAAAGAAGGAATGCAGGAAAGACAAAGAAGTGGAAAGGATGTCTTTATGACTGGTATATAATTTGCGGACAGAAAGGGAGAGGGACAATTACTCCATTAAGTGCAGGTATTTTTCTGACTTAAGTCTTTGAAGTGAATGCCATTAATCTCATAAATGAAGCAAGATTTGACTTTGAGAGAATTAATGGTACCCAAATAGGACTGAATATACATTTAATGAAGCAATATACTTATATATCTAAAGCTATTTGACAAACTAGTCTAAAAATAATAACAGTCCAACCTAGAACAGGAAGAACTAAATTAATGTTAACAGGCTTTATTTAAACTCAATGAAAACCACAAGAGAAATTTTCTTACATGGAGGATTACTACATACAACAGGAATCTGTATGAAACCTTAACTAGGAGAAAGATATTCTAAAGGGAAACATACTAATTTAGTACTCGCCAAGCTTTTTAGAGCAAAGAAGTATTAATATAGTTTCATAAAAAGGGTTGCATTCTATATACTTCAAAAGAATAACAGCTCCTTTTTAGAGAAATGACCCTTCATTTTCCTCTTTGGAAGACTTTTTTTTCTCAATTACTGAAACATACCTACGCTTTAACCATTTTGTTCCAATATCCTTTGAGAAAAGGTAGCACTTAGAATGAGTCCTGGCTAAACAAACATGAGGAAGGGAATGTGATGCCCAGGGAATGATGAGTGGAACACCTCAGGATAGGAAAGAGAAAAGTAGCATAAGTATTTTGGATTGGAGGCGAAGAAAAACCCACAAAATCTCTGAGATTGAAATGTATTCTGACTTATTAGCAAATACCTTGGCAGGGAAAATGTAAGTATTCTTATTGTGATGCCCTTGAACCATGCAAGCTGCTGACAAATTTTACCTCTACTTTCATGTTTTCAAAACAAGAATAATCAACTCAGAAGACAGTGGAAATTCCTTAATAGTTGTTTAGCTGGTTCAGTGAGGAAAAGCAGGTGTTATTTGTATGCACTCTGTTATGGTTAAATTCATGGGACTGTTCATATGGAACTTTTTTCTAGCTGAAAAAATATCAGATCTTAAAATAGAAAAAAAAATCATGGTAAGAATCATAGCAATAGAAAGCATTTCTGCAACCAAAGCAGAAGTGTTGCTCTGAAAGGCAACTCTCTGAACGAGTTTCAAAGTCCTTGTTGTCCTATATTTACACTGTAAGTTTTCTAAAGAGAAGCTCCTGTTCCCTGCTGTGTATCGTGACACTTGATCTTCTGTTCTTTGCAAACAAGAGCAATTAGGATGAAGATCATGCAAAATGTTTCTGGTTCTACAGTCGTTAAAAATGATCTCTCAGGCCAAGCATGGCACTGCTGGGAATGGTCAAAGGCTGCTGCAGTGACACCAGGAAACAATTCCAATACTGCCCATCTCTGCCAATGTTAGGGGGTTACAGGACAGTGTTGCTCTCTCCAAATTTTATCCTTTTTTATTGAGAAGATTAAAAATATTGAATCTACTGGTTTTGTAGATATCTATCATAGATAATGTTATCTTTCATTATTTAAATTTCATTCAATTCCATATTTTTGTTCTACATGGTTAAAAAAATCAGGCTCAAATTGTATTTTATGGCCTAATTGTTTTAAAGCATAATGTAGACAAATCAATGAAATAGTATAAGCAGCTTTAATGTACTCTGGCACCTCTATGTGTCATATGCTTTAGAGAGAAACCTTATGTATAACAGGAACCTACAGCCCTTGTCTCTATAAATATACCTCAAAGTGGTTTTATCTGATGTGTTTAGATTAAAGTGAGTTCTTTATTTAATTTTGTTATGTGTTCATAGGTTTGAGGAACAATGTGAAATCTGTCTCCATTTAAAAATGTAGATGAAAGGCAGTCTCAGATTGAAGTTCTGTTTCCCACATAAACCTATGAAACCGCAGAGCAAATTTTGGAAATCTGTGTTAATATTTTCAAAGGAGCATTACAACACAAGTGCTTTTTGCTTCCCTCAGCATCCTCACCTGATGGAGGAACTTGTTACAGCAGAATGGCTTTTCACACCATCAGATTTAAGGCTTCTATCTTGTTCCTAAAGTAAGTGCATAGGCTGTGAAAAGAGGGTTTCAGGTAACTACTAATTACTAATTCTAGTAATGTAACAACATGTTTGCTAGGCTATTTTCCAAGATTTTTGTGTTACTTGAACTTGTGGTCAAGCATACGGGTGTCTCTCAATATTAGCACATTTGGATTTTGTTCATTTGCATATTGTAATCCACATTTTTGCTGATGTGGTTGACTTTTGTATAACTGAAGACTTTAATTAATGTCAAGAGCTATTCAAAGGCTGTCAGAAGAGGAGTAATTGTATTTCATTTGATGTGGAAATCAAAAAGACAGCAAGAAATATATTACATGGTTATATTTAATGTGCAATAGCAGTGGGGGAAAAGTTACATAGCATCTACAAAGTTAAAGAGAAAATAGTGTGTGTCTCAAAGGTATTTTGATAAATAGATCTACAGTTCCAAAAGGTAGTTCATTGAAGGTTCTATGATAAGTTTATTCACCCTTTAACTTCCCTAAAAGTTATCAACATCTTTCATCTGCACACTTAGAAAAACAATAACATGATATTTCATAACCACCCATAAAGAAAGAATTTATTACTTTTTCTCTGTGCTATTGACATCTTTAGTTACCTGAATATCGAGTCCCTTCTTCCCTACAGAGAACCTGACATACTCTGAGCACTATGTTGTAAACTTCTTCCTGGTGATGTTCAGGATATAAAGTACTACTTCTGGGAATGAAACAATAGCCTGTAAATTAGCCTTCAGTTATGTTCCAATATGAATCCTACAGGAGCTGACACCTCAGGCTTGGTCCTCTGAGACAGCAACCTATGCTTATGACAAAGCAGGGGGAAACATAAATCTAATACTTCCTTATTGGTACATTGTAGAAGTTACAGATAGCATTTTATCTGGCTCATATATTTGTCCCCTCCCCAGTTTCTGTTTGATTACCCTCACTTTGTCTATTTTTTGTCTCCAAATGAGTCAGCGACATTTTCTGCAAGCACTCTTGAAACTGGACCACAGTACACTGCTGTTCTATTTCTATCAAACTGACTGCTATAAAAGTTTCCAACCAGCATCCCTCCTTTCTTCTAAGTCTCCAAAGTGTATTAACATCACCACTGTTTCTTTTATACTTTTGTTTTCTGTTGTTCATATGCTCTGAACTTCATCTTCAGTTTTGGATAATACTGACACCTTTTTCTCAATTTCGACTTTCCTAAAACATCATAATGTCTCTGTTTCTCCTAAATGAAACTCACCAGTCAGATTGCCCTTTACAGTTCTAATTCTGTTCAACATGTTACTCAAGGTCATCTTATCAAGCCGTTATTTTCCTGTACAGATTTCATGCATCTTCATGTCACAAATGTCATAGTTCATTGATCTCTGTCAGCACAGTTGACAGCTTCTCTTTCCTTCTCTCACGCCCATTTTCAAGCAGTTTTATAAAGTGCAGAATAATTTTCTTAGCCCAGCTTGGCTAATCAGGTTCAATCCTTTTTGAAAGCCTGTGTGCTACACAAGAAATGAGAGAACTATGAAAGCAAGAAATCAAGAAGACAACTTCTAGAATGAACAGCATGGTGTAGTAGTCACAAAAAGTGTTAGACAACTTATCCCAAATTATCCACTGGCTTTCCCAATATTGCCTGCTTATTGCATATAGCTTTTTGTCCTATTGCTGGCATTCCAGGTATTTCTATACTGTACTACAGAGTGTTAAATAATCCAGGTACCTGCTCATAACTGTAAAGAGCTGTTTAGTGGGATTCAGTGGGACTGTTCCTATAGCTTCTTCATAAGCCTTAGGCACTGTTTTGGTTTTGAGCATATACTTGCTCTCCACCCATCAGGTCTCTTGGAAAACATCCCATAATGCTGCAAGTAGGTGTCGCAATTCATTGTCAATTGTGTATATACTTTTAAAACTCAAATCTGTACTTCAAACCCATCTGCTAATGAGCTGAACTTATTTTTGTTGAATTTATATTCTTTCTGACACCCATCATTTCTCCCTTGCTGAGTACAGAGTTCTTTTGAGACACCACCATCAGAAATATACTAAGTGGACTTGCTGTCATTCATTGGTAAAAGGGCCTGTATGAATAAGACAGTTTTCTCCCTACCAGAACTGTGTACTAATGGTGCCTGCAAACACAATGCAACTCTCATTAAAATTAATGTGAATCAGCTTTCAGGCTTGTCTGACAATCAACATTTGACAGGGCATCATTTAGTAAGAAAGTCTGTGTATGAAGAAAAAAAGCTACCATAACCTGTAAGATGCTCTAAATATTTGGTTTTCCTCTTTCTACTCCCCCTATCTTTTGTTTTTCCAAAGATCATTAAAAAAGGCCTTCTAAAGTATGACATTTGAAGAGTTCCCCCTCTTAAAGCCCTTTATTCATTTATTCATTCTCCCTTTCTTTAGTGCCCAGGAATGAGCATAAGCTTTTGCTGAGTCTCATGCTGCAGCTCTTAGTTTTTTAAAATGGGAAAATAATTTCCCTATTCAGAGCAACATTTAGGGTGAGGCATTGCCTAAAATGGAAGGCTGAATTATTTTTTTTTGTTACCTTACCACAGCTACAGTGCAGAAGATATCGTAATGCTGTGATGTTTTTATTTTTTCTTTCATTTGTCCTCATTTATTGCTTCTTAGGTTGGTTATGTCCAGTTCAACACTAAGTAGGCATTGCTATTAAATTCTAATCACTTGTTTGAACAAAAGCTTTCTTCATAAATCATTCTTTAATAGCCTGTCTAAAATTTCTTTAGGGTGTTGCAGCTGCATTGTAATGCTGCTTAGCTGCTCAGACTCCAATTATAGAAATTATACATCTAGCAGTTAAACCAGTAAACAAACCTACTCAGGTTGGTGCAGTAATCCTATGTCAGTTAGCATCCTTCATGTCGATTCTGGATTTCTGTCACTCTCTAATCCTGCTGTGCCCTGAAGTATCTACTGTTACATGTCTTCCCTGTACCACTCGGACTTCAGATAGAGAACTGTTTTGATTGCTGCTTATAGGCGGCTTTGTTAGATTATTTCTCTAAAAATGCACATAAGTGAGTTAGCAATTATTTTAAAATTAGTATCATTAAAAATATTCTGTAGCTTGAGGCAGTACCATTGAATGCAGTATAGAAGAAAACAATTCATATTTTCTGAGTCATTATTTTATCTCCTGGTCATGTCATGTAAAAGCAAAATAATACAATAAATGGTGCTATTGCTTTGGAAAAAGGAGTAAAATTAGAGTAGTTATAAGGTTCTTGTCAAATTAGGTGATGGATGGCACAGAAATAATCATTCTTCCTTATCTTTTTTTTTCCTTTTTAATAGTAGTTATTTCTGTCGCAAACTCTGGCAGCATTACAGTTGCATCCCAAGAACTGGTTGAAATGCAAAGGAATCATGTAGTGTATCAAATGTAAAGCATTAATTATTTTCTAACTTCTTATTGTTAATATCAAAATTTCCTTTAGCAGTATAGGATGCTAACTAAGATAATGATAGGAAAAAGTTGCATTTAGAGGGAGATACAGAAGACAGGAAATAGAAAATTAAAAACCTTGATCGTGTTTTTTGTATCTTCTGCTATATCTTAATTCCTTTTTCAATTATTTTTTTATGACATTATGACCTGGTTTTGGGGCAAAATTTCTGTTTCAGTACATCAGTTGTGGCCTACCTACACTAAACCAAATAAAACTCTTACCAGTTTTATGGGATGCAAATCCAATCGAACAGAGTCACTAGACGGCTGGCAGAATCATGGTTCAATCTTACTTTTGTAGAAACCAGCATACTTAGAGATCAATGTATTTAATTTAAGAATCTCACTGAGGATATTTATCTGGGTGTTGACAAATGGGAAAACTAACTGCTGTTCTCAAAGACTTTGAAACAGAAATGTGGGCAGGCTGCTTCCTCAGTGATTTTATTGAAGAGCCTTGCACCTGTCCTTATGGACTGTAACTGAGCTGTATTTTGTAGGATCAAGAACCTTCATGTTTGTTTGGGGTATTTTTTAACAGTTCTCTGTATGCTTCTTTTACCTCAAAGGAGGTAATCAAGAATAAAGTTTGTCTCAAATTAACATCTTTGCTTACCCAGAATTTCCTGGATGAACTGTGGCTTCCCATGGCAATCTGGTATTACCAGTCAGTGTTAGTTTCAGATACTACATTGACACAAAATTCCTTTTACTCAGCCATGAGGCTAAACCAAAGTTTTATCATCTAGGGTTATAGGACAAAAGGACAAACAAAAGGCCTGTGGGGTTTTTCATTTAAACCACTGAGGAGGCTTTTTTGAGCCCTGTTTCTGAACCAAGCTCTTCATGCACACATGAGCCTTCCCTAATCCCACCTAGAGGCAGCAAATCCCAAAGCTCCAAATATTGCCATTATCTCTGTGAGCTTTAGGCTTCCCACTACCAACACACTCAACTGTATGGAGATTAAGGGGTAGATGGGGCCTGCTGCCATAGGGATGAACTCAAAAGGATTTGCTCCACTGACTGCTCATCCTGATTTAAGTCCTGGCAGAGGAATTACTAACAGCTTACTTTTATGTCAGCATAATCAAATAAAAGCTGTTTGAAGGGTAATAGCTGGAACCATAGTTAAGAACCTGTCACAGAAGCAGTTGAAGGGAGATAAAGGCAATACTAATTATTTTACGAGTAATTTCACTAAATATGATACCATGAAAAAGCATCATGGTTAGCAGTCATCTAATTCTCCAGAAAATTGGAGTCAGTCCAATTTATGTTGGTCTTTGAATTTGTTTACTACAAATTTCTTCAGTGCTTGATAGTTCATTCATTTGAAACTTTGCAGAAAATGATTCAGCAATTCTTAAAATGTTTTTGAAAACTTATATTGGTGAACTTCTGTGAAGCCATTTAGCGTTCTGATAACAACTAAACAAGCATGATACTGCAAGCTGCTTATTAGCAGTATAAATTTTTCAAAGGAACAATTTCTTCTTTACAGGAAGACAAGACCACATCTTTGTTAGAGCACCTAGGCACTGCTGCAATGTAGGTAAAATAGATACTGCAAGGTTCTGAGAGACACTGAACTCATGTAATTTCTGTGAGCTTTGAATCCATTCCTAAACATAAGATCCTTGCAAGGAAGGAATACAGTGTTTACAGAGAAGTGTAATGCAGCCCAAGTTGCATAATTCAAATCAAAGTACTAAAACCTCAAGCGCTCAGCAGTTTCTCATTGTTCACAGGATCCTTTTTCATAATGCCTGTTAGCTTGCCTTTGTCAGGTAAGCTTTGTCATTTCTGCCTGTTGACTTCTATCATAGGTAGGTAGGTAAAAATGGTTTTACTTAAATGATTCTTGTCTGCTCTGATAGTCTTTGCATTGGCTTTCTGGTGATCTGCAAGCTGAGAATTCCTAGGATGTCCTAGCAGAAATGCAAATTCTTATATTTGCATTTATTGCAAATATTTATGTAAAAGGCTATGTTTTGCTGCAAAGTTCTACTTGGATTGCTGTTTTTACACTTTTATAGTAAATGAACAAGTTTATCTGATGTGCATAAGGCACCAGAATACCTTTAAATAATGTAGCATGTAGATTTCTTTTTTCTTTTTTTTGTTTAATCTTTGTTACAGATAAACTGAAAAAGATACTGTGTGAACCCTAATGTATTCCAGTTCAACGAACATTTGTTTCTTATCATGTATTACAGGAAATGATGTGTTACTAAATTTATTTGAGATATGACCTTGGGCAGAATGAGCACCATTGCATAAAATCCTAGAAGTCTTTACTAGGTATACAGAAGTGAGCGTAGTTTGTTGGTTTGATGGTTTTTTTACCTTCAGCTTGGTCTTTTTAAAAGTATAGTTAACACCATAAGCATTACTTTTATTTCTTTAGTGATAAAATACTATTAAACCAGTACTTTGTCTGAAGAGTTGTAGGAGCATCACAGTCTGATGCTCACATTGCAGAAATCTCTTCATCACACATTTCTATGTACGTTGTCTGAGTCACCATGGATGCTCGTGGGTCCTTGCTGCAAAAGTTTCCTCTCTTGCTGCAGTTGCAGGTCTGTTTTTTGTTGAGAACATGGATCAGTAGTATTATGCTGTATTGACACTCATAAATAAGTTGTCTTTGTCTCTTTTCTGGAAGATGCAGTTTATAACAGGTCTTCTTACTGTATGATTCCTCCTGCTCCCCTTCTTCCCTTTCTGCTCCACATTCATGGGAAAAAATGCAACATAACATGGCACAGGCTGCAGCCAGCAATGAAGAAACTCCTCAAAAGCATTACATTAATTACCCATTTCCTTAGATTTTCCTGCTTGGTGACTCATATCCTTTCAAAAGTTGTGTGCTCATATGATTGACACCTCATTTTCATACCAAGAAGTACAATTTTGCTTGCAGCTTAGTTTTGTGGGAATCTGAAAGACAATTTTTTCCATTCAGTGGTCATTTAATTAGCAAGAGCAGAGAGGTTTGCAGTAAGTGTATGTAAGCAAATGCCATGAAAGCAGGTTGCTTCCCTGCTACAACTCCGCAAAGCAACTCAGCCCTGCAGAATTGACATTCCCACTATCATGATGGGAACTAGAGCAGTCCAGGTAATGCAATTACAGAATAAATAAATAGCTGCTTAGAAAACTGGCCAAATGCATGTCTTCCAGTACTAGTATATTGTTGGCCTGTTTTCTACAATCTTTTACAGCATTTTTACTTTCCTCCTTCAGGGCTTGCTTGACTACAGTATTTTGGTATTTGACAGCTGCTTGTGTATTCAAGTTAAAAAGAAAATGAGGAAGAAATAAAAGACTGTTGATTTGTCTAATAACAAGTCAATTACACTTAATATGTGCTCTTCCTCAGGTGAGTATAAAAGGATAATCAATCATAATTTAAAAGAGAATGATTAATCCAACCTTGTTCTATGCTATCATTTTTGGTACATAAAACCACTATAAAGTGATCTAATATCAATTTACACCCACTTCTTGTGTGTTCCAAATGCTGATGAACACACAGTTGTTGAACAATACTAGTTATTTTAAGATACCCAATTATTTTTAATTAATATAGATGCTTTTATATAGCAGGAAACAAATAGCAACTTGTTTTTTCCCATTTTTTGTATATAGTTACAAACCCATACAAGCATTTTGCATCTACATTGGAACTGGGGTCTTTTCTTTGTATGCATAGTTATATGCATTTACTGATCCACTGAATAAGTAGTGAAAGTTTAAATTAAATGAAAAGATCAAAGACAGATTTGGAGTGATGTATGATTCGTAAGAAATATTATTATAACAAGGAAAATAATGAACACTGATGTAATTATAGTCCTGTGTAAAATCAGTGGATAGATACTGGGAATATATAAATGCCATATCATCATTTACGCTTTCTAATGTGTGATTCTGTTGAAAAAAAGTTGATTAATTAAGGTGTAAGCTTGAAACTCATTTTTCTAGTGGTGTAGCTTTGTTTCATTTTAACAAAAGCAAGTGATTCGTTGTTGCATTTGCTTTTAGGTTGGCTTGGGTTTTTTTGTTTGGTTGGTTTTTGGTTTGTTTTTTCGTTTTTTGTGGTGGGGTTTTGACTTTTTTTTTTGTTTGTTTCTTTGTTTTTTCTTTATTTTTGTCTCCCAATTAAGATTTTGCTTACTTCAACAGAAATCTGACTTCCAAAATATTTTTTATCTATTTCTACATTCGGATACTTATTAAAGTATATCAGATGCATTCTGGTATTTTGTAGGCTTTCCTCATTAACATGGACCAGGTTGAGATTCAGTGTGTCTGATCAAAATTTTCAACTAAGTTTTCATTTATATTGTTTATGTGATGCATTAGTGCTGGCTAAAAAGCCTCAAGTATATTTTCTGTCTTGCTAGAAAGAAGTGGCAAAGATGCATGCTTTCTAGCTGGTCTTATTCCTGCTGCACATGAAAACTTTTTTCATGAAATTTTCCTTAATGATGAAAAAAGTCTTTTGAGGGACTGCTTTCCAAATGTAAACCATTATTTTTGTGTTCATTGGCTTCATTTGTTTAGGTGAATAAGCAAAAGAGAAGAAGAAGGAAGTTAGGGAAATTTCAGCATCTGTTGGAAATTGGTCTTGATCAGCTCCCCTCCTGGGGAAGCTATGAGCTACAAGAAGCAATTTCCTATATTTTAGAAGATATGAAGACTTATTATATACATTCAATTAGGGATTCTTCAGTAATGGTAAGGATTGCCAATTCTGGGTGCTTTTTAGGGGTTTTAGGAGAATTTCCTTCCCATCCTAAGTGGGGGAATGTAGAAGGAAGAACTTGAAAAATGTGTTCTCCTATTCTTATCTACTTTATTTTTCTATTTTTATCACCCAGCTTACTTATTGTTCCTCTTCCACTCCCTAGAAATTCGTCCTCTCTACTCATTCTGTATTTTAATCCAGTCTTAGGGTTCTCAGTATGTTCTGCTGTTTATTCTTTCCTTCTCTTTCCATATACATTATGCTGCAGTATCCCCTATCTTCCTCTTTCCTCTTGTGATATTCTCTAAGCTTCTTCCTCACCCCTTTTCCTTTGTTCTGTCTCTCCAATGCCTTCCTCCAGTTCACCTTTCTCACTTCTACGTCATTACTGTGCTCACCTTTCCAAGTCAATTCCTCTTTTGTATCCCAAAGAAAACTTGAGCAGTTCACAGGGAATTGGAACTGAATATCTTGTTTAACAAGAATTAAAATAACATAGTTCTGCTTTGCAACTTAAAATTAATTTGATTGGCTTCTCTTAAAATTTTCCTTGCAGGACAATTTTTATTCAGGTATTGTGGGTTGTTTTTCTTTTGATTGGTTGATTGGTTTTTTGTGGTTTTTGTTTGCTTGTTTGTTGTTTTGTTGTTGTTGGTTTTGGTTTGGATTTTTTTTTTTTTTGGGGGGGGTTCTTTTTTTTTTTTTTTTTTTTTTTTTTTTTGTTTTTGTTTTTTTTTGTTTGGTTTTTTTTTTTTTTGGGGGGGGGTTCTTTTTTGTTTCTTTTCCCTTGTGTGTGATGCGTTTGGTTTGGTTTATAAATTCACTACTACTATCACGGTTTTTCTATTCTGGAAGGGACTAAAATGACCACCCCAATACATTTGAAGTCCTTGAAACATTTTAAGAGCTGTTATGGTGTACTCAGGAGGAGAAGCCTGTTTTACTACTGCTACAAGAACAAACAATAACAACCTGGGTTATAAAATCTGATTGGTTTTAAGAGATTGTGTTTTCCCCTCCTCCTGCTTTTTGTGAAGTCTGGAGCTCCTGTGCTATTTCTGAGGCTGCAGAAGAAAGTGAAAGGATTCTGGCAGGATGTAAATCATGAAACCATTAACACTTCAGCCCAATTTCTTTCCAGTGATATGTAATCTTAGCAGAGATGATTGATGGGATTAGGGATTCACAAGATAGATATTATGGGTCATTCCTTCGCATTTCCTCATTTTCTTCACTCTTTTGCTAATCTTAGTTTCAGATAACACCATTTAATCAATTTCATTGGTGATCTAGAACTGTATTTTTCTAATATCAGATATTATATATCAGGTATATCCCTGGGCATATATATGTTCTACCTCTACTGCTTTTTGTGCAGTCCCTTTTATTTTTGTATATGCTCCATTATAATAAGTAGCAGAAATATTTACATTAATATAATTGTTTTAGTCTTTGGTACAAAATCTCTCTTTATTTAGTTGCAACATTTAAACCACAATAAGGGTCTATCTGCATTGTGTGGAGAATGAAAGGAAGGAAATATTCTCTACCCTCCCTTTTGGGGAGTCTCATGTGACGTGGTAAGAATATATTCTTCTGTGAAGTGCTCCTATTCATTTCTTTCTTTTCATGGAGGGGAGAAGAAAATGTAGAGGAATGGGGGACATGGAACATTTGATTGTCACGTATTTCATTTGTGTCTATTCAAGCCTAAAATATTAAAACAAAACAAAGCAGGATGCTTAACTTGAGTGTTTGTTGGGGCTTTTTGTTTATTTATTTATTTTTATTTGAAACATAATTTGGAAACAAAGTCATTGGTTGACATTGAAAAGTACGTTGTATGTGCTAGCAGCAGGTCTATGATAAAAAAGACAGAAAAAAAAAAAACATAGAAAAGACACGCAGCAGTTGAAAAAAAGGGATTTTGCTAGATATCAAAGCTATGTCCAATAGAGGAAACAGTTTATGTGCAGAGTGCTCCAGTCTGCTTGCTGGAGTGCTACCCCATTTGTCAGACCATTGTAATGGAAGATTCCTCCAGGTACATATCAACTGTGCTGTATACAGAGAAAAAAGTTTACAAGTTATTCCATCATCTTTTCAAAAAAATACTGCAGGAAACTATAGAAGAAAATTGAAAGAGAGTTGGTTTATATGAATATTAAGCCTCTCTGCGGATTGTAGCTATTAAGGTGCAGACGTGTATGGGCAAATAGAGAGTAATCTTGATATACCTTTCATCCACAGTTAACTTTTGATTCATCTAAATACCAGTGCCTTAGTTTCTCTGCATTTTATTGTAGCACCACATGCTAATTAATTGAAAGAAATAATTTAGCTGCTGGTGGTTTTATACTATCACTTTAATATTTAATGAGATTCATTGGCTCATATTAAATGCTATTTCAAGAATGCTTCCAAGAACAAAATAATATATTCACAATATTATGAGAAGAGTTTCTAGATAGGCATATCTTTCTGACAGCTTCTTATATTCAGGTATGAAACTATCAGTTTAATCTTCACTGGAGATTTTTGACAGGAGAAAAACTGGTTGTGCAGCTGTGGTTATTATCTTTTTTTTTAATGTTTGTCTTTAATAAGAGGTGAAAGGTGTACTGAGATGGAGGAAAATGAGATTTGGATTTAATGTTGCATATGAAGAATGGCATGTCTCAATGAACCAGCAATTTTCGATGACTAGTTCTTAGTGGTGCTTTGGTATTGAGCTACCAGCATCCCAGTTCAAAAGGACAGTATCACATACGTACCCTGGCTCTCTTACAAATCCAGCTTGTTAATCAGCGGTGTAAGGATGACCCTGCTGACTCCAAAGTCTATTGTGCCTGTATATATAAAGAGGTACAATTAGTCATATCAGAAATTTCTTGATGAACTTGATTTTTCTTCATTTCAGTCCCACTTCACTTAACAAAGTAGTTCTCAAAATCTAAAGTCTAATGCCAGAGTGTTCTATTGTGTTTGGGCCAGCTCATTCTATGTAGCTGCCGAATATAAGGTAGATACTGAATATAAGCTAGTTGCTGAATATAAGGGTCAGTCTGATACAGAGAGCAATACTGTGTTATTGTAAAAGTGTGCATCATTATTGTTGTTAATCATAGAGTTCAGGTATCAGTCCTGTTTAACATGCATATGTTTGTATTACAACCACACAGTTATCAACTAAAAAGTATTATACATTTGTTACTCCCATTTCATTCTCCTCCTCCAATGTTATATCTATTACTAGACATGAAACTGGCAGGAGTAATTTTTAATATATTTTTTTCCTAACTAAGGCTTCCACAAAGAGATTTTATAACTATCAGAACAGCCTGCTGAAAGATATCTATATTTTACACAATATTTTAGTTGACTGCACTATTAACAGCTTGGTTTAATATCAGTGCAGCAGAACGTGCAGCTGAACATGCAGCAGAATGTCATTCCAGGGAAAGCCTGAAAAGGACACCAGATTAGGATCTTTCTGCTCTGAGTTTTCTGATTGAGAACAAGGATGCAGTGGGAAGTTCCTCCCTGTTGGGTTTTGGGTTATGCAGCTGAAGCAGCAGGTCTCTTGGGTAAGTTGGTAGTTTGTTTGCTAGGAAGAGTCACTTCAGAATTGCTTCAGGCAGCATCTGAGTTTGATGGATCTTTCTATTCCACTGTACTGCCTCTAGACTGAAAAATAGTTGAAGAATAACATTCCTTGTTTTTAACAAGTTGCTCCTAAGTCAACTTTACAACTATAAATGGTACTTAAAACATCTCCCAATGTGAAAACAATCATTTTCCGTTTCTACTTTGCTGGAATCTCATGTTTTAAGCTTTTGGACACTGAGCTCAGATTCTTTCAGAGTTCAGTGTACGTTATTGTGTATCAGTACTCCTCACTCAAAGGCTGTTGTACTTATAGCTATCTTGACAAAGAGGAAATGTATGCTAATGTACTTTAGCTACAAGAAAATGTGCTATAAGGAAATGTTTGTTGGAAAGTAAAGCATGTGCTGACATTAAACTAGAGCTGTGCAAATCAATCCTCTTTCTAGTGAGGACAGCTTAGACTGGAGAAATAAGATGGCCTGAAACCAAATTACAAAGAGCAAAGAATTTGAGAAAGATTAATCCTTTTAGAAATAAGTTCTGACTTTAATTTAGTAACTAAGAAAGTGCCTTCAACTTTTAATTTTTTTAAGTACCATTCCAAGATATTTTGCATTAAATTTATAAAAAAAAAAAATTAAGCTTTTATAGTGGAAAGACACTTTGTAGACTTTAGGCTGAGAACCAGTACCTGAATTTGATTCCCACCCTAGGCCAGTTGACAAAAAACACATCCATAGGAGGCAGGTAGGAATTGGATGGACTTCCCATAATGGGATCAGTAACTGAAGATGCTGTGCTCTACTCTCCAGGGGACATTACCCTAGTCACCAGCCTTTCTCCAGTCACTGCTACAGGGAAAGCTGCACTGCTTCAGGTTCAATTTATACTGGCTCTTATGGAGTTGGCTTGCACAGTGACCCTTGGCCAGTGCAGAGCAGATTCACTCTTAGGGACAATTTTACAGAGTGCTCAGGTCAGAAGATCTGGGACTATTGTAAAGACTCTGGATCCAGAATTTCAGAGCTATTTTTGTCTTTGCTGTGGTAAACTTCACCTAGAAACTGGCTTTCACACTGGTGTATATTTGAGAAATCAGCTTGTTCCAAATGTGATATTGTTGTGGGATTTGTCTGTGGGTTGTGGATTGTCATATCTCTGGACATCATTTCTGTCTCTGTGAAGCAGGGAAAATATTGCAGCAACCCATCAAGGATCAGATTTGAAAGAGTCCCCTGTATTAGGCTGAATCATAACATTTTTTACTGGTATTATTAACATTATAGCCTTTAACATTGCTGCTGAAAGTGAAACAATGAGAGACTGGTTTTGTGTACCTGACCCTTCCTTTCCCACTTTGGATGAATTTCTTTAGAAAACAAAGCTACAGACCAGTCAAACCTCACATGTGCAAATATATGATAAAAGTCCTTCAAAACTCTGACACTATATTCTCTCTTTAGCTTGGTTTAGACATGTTCACCTTTAGTAATGCTCCAAGGTTTAAAACTGACAGCAATACAACCTAATAGACACAATCACGCAGAGAGATGTAGCAAACAGTTTATAGCACTGGCGGGGCATGCCTGACAGGTGCCATGTGGTTTGGTAACACTGAAGATCCATTTAAGCTAGGTAAGATCTAACTTTAAATATGTTATCTATTACCTGATATGCAATGAGTATGTCATGAAATGGTATAGTGACTGCTGTCCTTTTTCCGCTGCTGGTTGGTGTTGCAGGAACTGTACATCACATGCTGGAGTTTTCTTTTTGGCTGGCTTTCTGGTTTAGTTTGTGTGTGCAGTTCTAAATCTAAATCTTTTTAGTGAGAATATGAGAATGACTAGTGATACCAGGTCTCTTAGTGATCCTGCTGAGATAATTCAGGCTGGTTGGAAGACTGTGATATTAAAAGTAATAAAACCCAACAGTAACAAACCCCATTCTTATAGCATTCATCTTCCCTGTTTTTTGGAAAGCAGCATATGCCTGGTTACATTTATCTGTACAGTATTTGTTATTCTCTAAGGAACAGCAGGCTACTGTCTCACCCTCTCAGTTGGGTACCACTCTCTGCACTTTGGTTAAGCTCACAGCACGGTGGTAGCATTGGGTTGGGCTGACAGCCTTGCCTGGGGGGCAGAAGGAGCAGGGCAGCCTTTTTGTGCCCTGTCACACTCCCAGAAGGGAGCGAGGTTTTTCTTTTCATTAGCCGACTCTTCTGTGCATTTGTTCCTTTCTCCAGCCTAAAATTTTACAGATACAACTTGGGAAAAATAAATTATTAATAAATGCAAATTAAATGCCAAGTACTGTTGTTGGGGCAGAAATATATTACAGAAAGCTTTCAAGCCACTGGAGATTTTAACTAAAGAAAGTATATTACTGAAAAGTCATTATCAAATATAAATACACAGGCCTAAAGATGAGTCTTCTAATATCTAGATTTAGTTTTCCAGAGTATTTACTTATTGTAATCCACATTATGCTGACTTTTAGACTGGCAGGCAGCTGATTGCTTATTTCCCAAATAGATTTAATACAAACTACTTTAGCCATATGTATTTGGAATTGTGAATTTTCCATTACTACCTGACATTACTAACTGATGTATAATCAATTACTTCAACCTTATCAAACACAGAGCTTTTACTTATGACTTGCTCCTTCCATCCTTCTGCCCATTTACCTCTCTGTCTTTCTTCTCCACATTATACAGCATGAGAGGCTCTCAGCCTTTTGAATGTGTGCACAGGCAAGAAGCTACTAGCATTCCTAGGTATCCATGTTGGGATTTGACATACAGAAGTGGGTTTTGTGAATATCCCTCACTGAAACAAGAGGTAGGGAGGTTTATATAAGAACTGAGTATTCAACTAGGAATATATTTTTCACAGGTCTGCAGCTGCCAGCATAATCTTTCTCAAAACCCATCAGGGGCTCTTTAAAAGTTTCTCTAGTGATTATCAAAAGCAATTTATTCATGTCTGGGTGGGCATGCTTGAAGGTTGGAAATAGAACAGGATATTGCACTCAGTAGCACATTTCATAGAGTGTATGAAAATATTTCTTAATATATAGAAAAGATTATTTTATTTTATTTTATTTTATTTTATTTTATTTTATTTTATTTTATTTTATTTACTTTATTAGCAGTAGTATAATCACCAATCCCAACTGCTACTCTTGCTATTGGGTGTTTCCCAGTATGCTGTAGTTTTGTTATCAAAAAGCTAGCGTAATATGGTCTCTTAACTTGATGACATTTATAAATGGCTCTACTGAGAAAGTGCAAGAAAATGTCAGTTCTTCAAAACCTAATGATGATCTAAAGAAATAAATTATTCTCAAACATGCCTTTAGGTTTTTTCCACACATTTAGTTTTATATAGCGAGTGCACCTGACCTGTTGTATATCTGTAATGTGCAGGTAATGCACAAAAATAAATTGTGTTCAAATATTAATCTGTTGTGCTTCAAAAATGCATCTTTTTTATTATGTATTGTTTTTTTCTTTTTATCTGTCTCTGTTACCACTAGATTTACTTATCCAAGACAAGGTGCTCAGATGGTGTCAATCAGTACAATTCGTTTACTTTGGTTCTACCAATTTAAACCAGTTGAGGTTATGGCTCTTACGGTATTCTTTAAAATGTTAGAGTGAAACATTTCCTTTGTGTTAGCTTGAAGGGCTGCACTTCATTTTATTTCTCTGAAAGTGATTGTAAGGGAACATGTGTCACCTAAAACTAATTATATCACTAGTTAGGGCTTCTGAGCTGGTGCTATAGGGAAAAGCTTTAAAAAGTGCCTATGAGACTTAGGAACCTGATTTCCACTACAAAATTAATGTTAGCACTAAGACAGTTTCAGCTGAAATAATAATGCACTTTTATTTTGCAAAGCAGCTCTGCACTCACATTAGAACTCTCACTTAAGACTTTAGTAGTTTTATAAAACAGATAGAGCACTGTATATCCTTGATGACCTCTAAATTTGGAAGAATAATAATGACTCACTAACTTGGGAAAACATACACTTTTTCACATACTTTGTTTCTCCCTCTTCCCTTACCCTTCCTCCCACTAAAGAAAGAATAGAGAATGTCACGGTTCATTTCTCTTCCCCTCCTGCTTTTTACAGCTTGTGTGAGCTCTGGCATTGAACCCAGGCAAGAAAAGGTCATCACTGTAGGAATGAACTGCACATGGGACTGCATTTCTTTTAAACAGATGGAAGGCATGTACTCTTGCAAACAGACAAAGCTGTCTTACTGCATCCATGTGCAAATGGGATGATTAGGGCAGTCTTCTGGCACTTGAGAGAAGACATAATTTCCTTCAGGCTGAGGAGGGTAAGGAGCCTTGTTTCTCACTTCCTGACTCTGTGCTTCAGCCAGAAAGCTGTTATGTGGAAGATTAACACAGGCATTGCTACTGCTACCATATTTGCTTGAAAAGAAAGAAGAGATCTTTCTGCTGTTTAAACAAAGAAAAAAAACTCCCAAACCCCAAAGACCACACAGTTTTAAGTAAATGGTTATTCTGGAGAGAAGATTTTGGAATGGGGATCCTAAGCAAAGAGCAATGCCTGACAGCAACCCCAGGTAAGGCCCTTAAGTTTTGAAGAGACATTGTATCTGGTTGGAGGCTTCACAGCTCCTGGTGCCAGACTGTGGATTTGCACTTTGCTTTAGCAGGAAGATTCCTAAAATGTGAGGTGTTGGCACCACCTGACTTCAGACACACTGCCTATTCTTCGTATGTCTGGTCTGAAATGATAAAAACACCCAATTTTTCAGTAGTTATTTACCAAACTAACAAGGCAAAGCAGCCAGGCTAAAAAGCCATGCATAAACATAAACAAAAGGAGTTTTTTTCAAGTTGGCTGAAATGACATTTTGATTTAGGGCTAGGGAAGCTGCCCATTTTCTAAGCATGGTAAAAATGTTATTAACTAAGACTCCAGTCCTCAAAAGCTGAAAAAGCAGTTAAATATGAATGTGTATAATTGCCTGCCTTGTTTCTGACATGCCCCATATAGATTTAGTTCACCAAGGACTTACTCTGTCTAATCTGACAAGAGTCCGAACTGATTTATGCAGACTAAATGAAAGCATTCATGACATAACACAGTCTGTGTTCCCATGCCCTGTGTTGTTTTTCTGGGGTTTGTTTTTGTTTTGTTTTGTTTTCTGAGATACTTGTGCTCAGGTGGCTGAAGAAAAATGTAATTATCTGACATGACAAGCAGCAGCTAGTTTGAATCCAAAATGAAATGCCAGTCAAAATATAAGACAGCATTATGGAGTTGTAGCAGCGTCACTATGACTAAGCTTTGAATTGAATTTTTATTATGAGCTACTGATGATTGATACAAAACTTTCAAGACACAATAGAGAACCTTTACAATCCTAGCAGCCAGGTAGGCAAAATCCTCTTGCAATTTTTGAAGGCGCTCCCTCAGATATTACCAGGATGAAGGGAAGCACAAGGGATTATGAAATTTTCATGTTCTTTTTAGGTCAAAATTAGTATTCTAGATGTGACATAATTCTTATTCAGTAGCCACATAATGTTGCACAGGTATGTGCTTTGTTGGAACCTTGATTGAATGAGCATCCTGCAGAGCAGGGATGAGTTTAATGTGATCTTTTGTGTTGCATCTTCCAAAAGAGATATTTGACTTACTGAAGATCTTGAGAGTCTTAGCATCCTAAAATACACTGCACTGTTACTCTGATCGCAGCAATCTCTCAGTGTTAAATATAGCATCATGTCTCTCCTGGCTTTTTCAAATGTTTTCAGTACCTTTTTATTATTATCTGACTGCACATCACTGGGTCACTTTGTGTCCTTTATTTAAATGAGGAACTGATCTGAAGCAAATGTGATTGCTTGAGTCTTACCTCCCATTCATAAAAGTGTGTGTGACTGAGCCACAGGAAAAAAAAATCTTCTTCCAGCATCACAGTCATCATGTTTTCTGTTATAACATTGAATTGTTAGAACTTAAATTACATTGCAGTTTTCATTAGAAAAAAATATTTCACCTTTAATATGCAGCAGGTTGAAGCACCAATTAGGAGCTCTTTGGTGTGGGTTGGAAGCAATTCCAGAACAATGCCTTTGTGATGACTGTTCACCTCATACAGAACATCATTTGGGAGGCATCTATCACCAAAGTGATTATGCTTATCAGCATATTTTCATCAAAGCCAGTGGAAAAATGGCCTAATAAGCAATGGTTGCTAGCAATATATGGCATAGTGAAGCACTTCAGGTTTGCATCATTAATCCAGTCCCTATTGTTCTTTGGTAAATTCATAGACTCAGATATACTGAGGTTTGTACTTGTATTTAATTTGGTGAGAATAAAGTGTATTATCTGTGATTAGTTATGCTATCTGTGAGAATCTGGATATTACCACCTTGGGGCTGTTCTGTCCCTCAGGGAGATGGGAGAGAATGAATGTATTAGCCATCAAAAGATACTTAAGAGCTATATTCAAGAGATATTAAAGATAGTGACACAAAATTAATAAGCTGATTAAAAACAAATGATGTCTTCGTTGCAGCTATTTTGTACAACTTTGAAAAGATTAAAATCCAGTAAGTTAAAAGTTTAACAAAAAGTTCAGCTTTGCAGGCTGGAGGCATTCAGGAGCTTCTATGGAGTTACTAGCTGCATGTGTTTTGGAGCCAAACATTTCAAATATTGTATCCCACTTAGCTGAAACAACCTGGGAATAATTGCCACATTTGATGCCCACATCCGCTCTCTCATTCTTTTCCTATAGCCAAAACAGCACTGATGAAAGATGTATGCAGCCTTTCATGTTCCATCTAATCAGGAATGTTTCCACTTGGTTTTGATAATATTGTCACCCATGGTAGTGCTGATGACATTTTCTTGGAGATATGCCCTGTGATTAGGTTCATTTGGACCCATTATCAAGGTTTAAGGGGTTATACAACCTACTTTCCTTCTTGTTATATTCCCCTGTTACATATTAACCATCTGGCTTGGTAGAAGCTGCCTCCTAACAGTTTTTCATAACTGTGCCAAATTTCTGTTCCCATGGAAACTGTTTAAGAGTGCTTTAAAATTTGAGGTGTACCATTTTCTACCTAGAATGGATCACATTTCCTTTTTCTTTCATCTTTGTGTTTTCTTTTGTTTAATTACTGGTTAGTGTTGTCATTTGTCCTGAAAAAGATGAGTGTCATGAATTTCAGACACTAGTTTTATATCCCAATTTCCAATTTTCCGTGTCCTCAAGAACACCTCTAAAATAATTTAAAGCTGCATTAGTGCATGATTTAAGTACCACCAAGGAAACTGAACACATTAATAGAAGAACAGTAACTTAAAAAATGCGTTGTTTAAATTTTATTTTGGGATTTTTGAAGATTAGGAATGCTTTTACCACCATGATTACATAGGTTATTAAATATTAAAGGAATTGTTTTGAGTGTATCTCAAAGTATGTGCAGTGTCTACACATGTATAGTGCTTAAAAGAGTTACGTAGGCCCATTTCACACAAAGGTTTTCAAAGCTATTCAGCTTTGAAAGGTGTTACCCCCAGTTCCATCAAGGGAATATATCTTTGTTTTCCATTCACAAGAAACTGATCTGCTGCATTTGTTAAATATTTTCTAGAAGGAGATTAAATGTCACAGTTGCTGAGGTGTACTCAACCATTGCACTAAACCAATGCACTGCTTAATAATCCCATCCTAGATTCTACTCACGCAGCCACAGACTTGGGAGTAAAGAGCAGAAAAAAGCATACAATTTTCAGAGATGTCTTTCATTCATAAGAGAGCAAAGGTTTTGAACATTTTTGTTTACATGTTGCCATAAGATGCTATTTATGGTATGCCATAAAAATGTCATCTGTCTTCTACTGTCTGTTGACACATTTTCTGTGAATTATTTACATCTATGCAGGCTTCAGAGACACTATGAGGATTAGGAGGGCAGAAGTAAGCTGTCATGATGGTATCTCTATTCAGACTTAATATTAAAAAGATTTTAACATATTGTGTATTCCTAACCAATATAAAAAATGCTGCTCACTGCTAGAACAAAGGTTCACTGAAGATGCTTAAAGGGCAGAATACTATTTTTGAGACCACTGGCTTACCTTAGCTTCTCCCATAGAATTCTTTCATATAAACACTCCATCAGGGAGTTGAATTAGAGCCCAATTAAAAGGTGGTGTTAGGTTTATGTATGTGCTTAAATATATTTCCTAAACAGCGATGAAATTAGGAATCAAGCCCTTTGCTAAAACTTCAATTCTATGAGGAATTTGTGCTTATGTACTCCTTTTCATCAAGAATGCAATATGGGAAATAATAGGCATATAGGCTTTGTAAATGTGTCCAAGCTGATTTTTATTAGCTTTAGCTAGTAAAAGACAAAAACAAAAACAAAAAACAAACAAACAAACAAAAAAAAACCCTTTTCTGTATTTTTCTTTTTCCCCTTTAGCATGTTTCAATTAGATCTGAGGTTTTTTCTAAGAATCCTGGGATCCCTTCTCTTCTCTCTTGCATGGTTTCTTTACAGTCAAACTTCTGCTTTTTTCTGTTCTCTTCTTCTGCCATAAAATTGCTAAGAAACCTGACTCTGCTTATAGAGAGATTCTGAGATCAGTCTCACTGTAGTTACTTTTCACCTCAAGTAGTAGTGTTTAGTTCCCTCTTTTTTAAAAGATCAGAATTTTAACATGCTTTATCTGAGTCTTTTCTTGAGAGTGTTACCCTTTAACTACATGATTATAAAAGTGGAGAGATGTTTTATTGGCACAAGATGCCAATACAAAGGCAGAAGAGAAGGCAGTCAAGATCTAAGCTTAAAATGGAGTTTGTGTATAGAAACAAGTACCTGATCTCAGACAAAAATAAGCTGTACCAGGATTTCTCAAGTCATCAAATTGGTGCATCAGACTAAAGGTCAACAACTGCTGTTCAATCTGTTGTGAAGTCAGGATCTGATATAAAACTGAAGGGCAACACAATATAATTAATTATTAACCTTTATAAAACTGTGTGTAAACTGAGAAAAATAATATGATTCCAACAATCCCTGAGTAAAATTAGAGATTTCCATGCCCGGCACAAAATGCTAATAATAAGATTAAGCAGAATATAAACTCATTTTTCAACACATTTGGAGACAGGGACAAAAAGGATATGAAAATATTTATTAGACAACTGATACATATCTCTTGGAAAGGCCTCACTGACTTCACAGAGCTTTTATCAGACTCTAAATATGCCTAATTAACTGAATGAGACAGAAACTCTTAAATTGTGGCATTTCATGACACAGACTCAAGTTGATGCAGAGACTCAAATCCTTTTTATTATCACCAAGCCCTTTTTACCCCCTTGTTCGGTACTTTCCCAACATACACTACCATGCCACGTTCCATCTCATTGGCTACTGTAAAACTCTCCAGGTAAATAGTCCAATCACAATGTTGCAGACCCTCTCACAACCCCCACATCCTCTGGCCTTCAACTGAGGTTGTCTCCACAACTACATCCTGGCCCATCCTTCCAGGGCTTGCTTCTTTACCTTCTCTGTCCTTCAACATTCCAACTCATCTCCCCAAGTCTTGTCAAAACACCAAGGCCTCAGAGCTCATTCCAAAACTCTTTTTCATGCAGATCTTATCAACTTCACTCCCCACATTAAATAACAGGTGCAAAAAATTAAATAATCACTGAGATTGTTGTCCAAGAGTTGAATAAGGTACAGCCTGACTCTTTTCAGTTTTATTAAGGGAAAGAATGAGAAAGGAAAGCATCCTTAAAAATACAGTATATGCCCTTTTTAACTGAGGAGCACACACTGCTTGTTATCTCAATGAATGGGAGAGGTCAGGCACTCAGGGTCCAAAGGGAGTTCTAGATTTACAGTTTTTATTGCTGCATCTTTTCCTACCATGTTGTATAGAAATTCCAAGCAGATCTTATATGACTGTTACGTTTTAGGAGGAAGAGAGAAAAAATGAAGGACAATAAAGTCCAAAAATAATAAAAATCCAAACCACCTCACTAAAAGTACAGGAAGAACAAGTGTAGGAAGAAAATTGCACTTGGTGTACCTCAGTCATGAGTCAAGATATGTTATATAGTTTGGTTTGCATTACTAGACAGTATTGTCTCTGAGCTGTTCATGTGGGAAGTACCCAAGAGCAGGGAGCAGCATCTAAATGAAAAAGTTAATTAATGGACTTGTTGTATGGCAAAAACCAGCAGTATGCCTCTGAAAGAACAGAAAACCTTTCTGTCTGAATTTAAATTACAGTTTACAGACTTTATAGAGCCTTTCTTTTGCTGCAGCGGTATCTGCTAAAAGAAAACCAAAACAAACCAAAACAAACCAAAACAACAACAACAAAACCCCAACATAATAAAAACAGTTGATATGAAAATAGTTGAGAAATTCTTGGTAATATAAAAATGCATGGGAAGTTCACCCAAGAGTGAAAAAGAAATTAAGAACAAAAGTTGAGGGAAGGAAGAATAGTTCCAGCTAAGGTTAAACTAGAGAAGATACTTCGGTGTTGAATGGGAGAACCTGTTGTAATGACTAGGAGTTGGCAGGGTAGAGAAAAAAGATTGCAGTATATTTTGTAGTAAGAAAGATATGTGAAGGAAGCTTCCTTTAAGAACTGACTTCTGTTCTCATCAATTTCTGTCAATACATTCTATTTGATGTAGTAATCAATGCCCACTATACGATAGTATCTGTATTGTATAGTGCAAGTGCCCCTTGCTGTGTGTTAAGGCAGATTTTCCTAATGAAAAGGCCAGTCTTTGTGCACTGTAGAGATCTTTGTGTTTTGCCATCAAAAAAACAAAACTGCGCACGTAAAAATAGCATAGAAGTCTGAGTCAAACAGCTTAGATTTGTGGAAAGGGTGTCCTGAACAACATGCCTGAGAGATTCCTCTCTGTGGTGCAAGAACAGCACAGCTGCTGACTGTTTTGCAGCTTCAGTGACAATCCCCAAATTTCCAAAGCAACAAAAGTTACTGACCTCATTCAGGCTCTGCTTGTAGGAATAAAAGGAGTTCCTAAGTTACCAGTAAATGGGCAGGGATGCTACTTTAGGTTGTGGACATTTTTTAATTTCTTAGAAGAGAGACTTCTACAGAACATTTCAATTTTCACTAAAATGATCAGTCATTTGATCTCATCTGTGTGCTCTGTTACTTTCCTACCCGTGGGAACCATATACTCTCCTGGCTGTCTGCAATAGAGCAGACATGAGCTTGTGTGGTGTGTAGAAATGTGACTACTCCTGAGTCCTCTCCCTTGACTTTTAGAAAGTGAGGGTTGGTTTAGACAGTCTGCATCCTCCTTTGCATATCAGCATAAGACTCTGATGCAAAAGTAGCTCACTGCTCTCAGAACAGCAGTGGTGATTGTGGCACTGTGGAGTGGAAGACAGCTTTCATCAAGATGGAAAGTTGACAGAACCTGGCAGGATGTTCTGTGCCAAGAGAGTAATAGGATAAATCCCTGAAGCTGGCACTGCTGTACATGTCAGGTATTTTTTTTTCCCAGGGTTCATACCCCAAGCCCAGAAAAGACTTGCAAAAGTTTGACTTTGTAGAACATCTTATCCTGCTGTTGGCACAGACTGGCCATTTAAATTCGTGTCATTGTTTGAAGGATCAGAGTCTTAATTCCCAACAGATGAAACTGCTGCCAGAGGAAACAACTGTGCAATGCTGAGAGATTAGGATTCAGAAGGTGCCATGCCAGCAGGGGAGGCAAAATAAAGGGATTCAGAGCTGCTTAAAATGGTTTCTCTTTCCGTTTGAAGCTTGCTTCATCGTGTTTGTTTAGATGTTATAAAAATGCTAATCTGGCCAAAAGGTTGGACTCCAATATGTACAAGATACAAATCAGTGCTTTAACCTGTTCCTGATGTATAAGCACTATAAATATGCCAGCATATTTACCTCCCACACATTTTTTAATTTATACATGTGTCATGTAATTGTCATAATTATAGCAACTGAAGATATCCTTTAAAAATAGTAGATTTTCTCATTTAAAGTACCATTCCCTTGTAGGGATAGTTGTAAGCGTAATTTAGGAGCAAATGCTGGGAAATATAATTCTATAGAAAAAGAATGCATTATCATACTGCAATTACATAATCATGAGCAAAAGTGTACGACAAATTGAAATAAATTGTAGATAGAAATCCCTTCCAAATGAGAAATAACCACTCATGAGTAGCATACCTAATTGCTTATCTGTCCTATGAATCCCTATGGAATAGATGGGTGCAAAAAACTGAGTAGTTACACCAGATGCTCTTAATTCAGAAGATAAAAAAGAAGGCTGAAAATCAGATAGAAGATAAAAACCAAAGTGTAATGAAACCACAAAATTTTTTGTTCAGAATATATTGTTTTGGTGACCTGATCATAACTTAACTGCCCCCTTAGGGTGATGATGGATAATAGCTATAGTTTAGAGAGGCATCCAGTTCCTAAAAATCCACTCCTGCCTCAGAACAAAAGTAAGTAGAAGTACCTTCCTCCATTATCTCTTCCTGTACCCTGTCAGACAGTGTTTTCCTCGGCAATGTGGCTGATGACTTCCTAGACTAGGGCAAAAGGATGTTTTGTTAACTGAAATGATTAGAATGAACAGCTTAATTTCCAGGCATAAACTTCATACTGTGCCTGAGTAGAGAGCTCTGATTATAATGATAGGAATGGAAGAAAAACCAAATTCCTGTCCAGAGGAAAATAATGATCCCAGATGATTGCTCAGCCAATTGAGTCTTCTGTGCCAGCTGGACAATGCCAGTAATGGCCATTCCCCAAATATGGTAAAGTCATCTGCCAGGGCTCAGCCTTTGGTGGTCTCCCTGTGGGCCAAGGCAATTTTTGCACCTGGTCACCACATGGTAGCTTTGGAATTAATAGAAGAAGATAATAGTAGTCAGCTGTGCACAGATGATTGCCATTGTCCATATTTTGTCAAATTCAGTTCCTGATGTTAAACCCATAAACCTTCTGTAACAGTACCTAGAAACTGGGAAGAGTTTGACTGACTTCCTTGTGTATCAGTTGTTCAAGATGAAGGAATCACAGATAAACATGAACAAAATGAAGGAAAAAAATATGCATTTCTTTAACTTTTTGTAATGTTGGATAAAGGATTTCTGGGTACAACATACCACTGAAACCTGTACCTTCCTTGAGCCTCTGAAAAAAACAGCTGCAAAGGAGAGAGCTTTACAAAACTCTAAGGTGATGTTGATTTTCCCTCTGCCCTTGCCATTGATTTCAGTACAATGGGTTTCAGGGACCTGGGTTTTCTCTTGGAGGTTGCATGAACATAAAATCACAATGCAAAACCGATTTGACTACTGAGTCTTTCTGGGATTAATTACAGAACCTTAGGAAACGGCAAATTTAGCATGTTTTTGCAACCAGGGTTTTAAAATGAGCCAGCTTTATTGGTAACTGGATATTAGGTTGAAATTCCTGTAAAGACAGAAGACTGACAAGGAGGTGTCTTTATGTGATTTCATGTGTTATTGTGCACATGCTGGATTTTTGTTACTGATGTCAGAATAGTTTAGGACATTTCATGTTTTCAAATGAAATCAATAGACAGAACATACTGGCACAGTCTAGGAATGGTGCTTTAAAAATAAATGTCGTGATTCACATGGTTTTAGCTGAAAGATATGGTGACACTAAAGTCAAGTATTGTATACTTCACTGATATTTTGAAGTCTGGGAGCAGGCTAGAAGAAAAGTGAAGGCAGTGGTAAGCTTTTCAGCCTCATCATTTTCTTGCTGTTCAGTGACGTTTACTTCTGAGGAGCTGTTCATGAAAATGTTTGTGTTCTCAGGTGCGAGAGGCTGTGTTTGCTGACATGAGCCTTTGCATCATTGCCACTGAAAGTGTGTCAGTTATATGAGGAGTTTGTACAAGCACTTGAAGAAAAAAATCCTGCTCTGAAATTTAACTGAAGGTTTGATTTATGCACCAGATAGCAGGAAAAACATTAACCTTTTGGTGTCTTTATTCTGTCACAAGCTCTGTTTATTTTAATTGATTGCCTCATTTCATCATCCCATGAGTAGTTAGCAGTCTCTTGCTCTCCTGTACCCAGCTGAAGTAAAGAAGAACTTAAGCCTGCATTTGTCACACAAGCTTTGTTTGAGCCTCTTGTGTACAACTCACATCAGCTAAGCTAATCTCTTTAATGTGATGGAAATTACTTCACCTGACAAAATCTGCTTTTGGCAAGGTTACCAGAATGAAAAGTGAGTGAATGTAAAGTTATGAATAGGACCTGAAAACATATGTCTCTAAACAGTTAAGGGAACCCATACTGTAATAAGCAATGAAAAGGAATGACTGTGTCAGGGGCCAGGAAGAGGAAGCCGGGCAATTTTAGACCAGCATTGTAGTGATTTTGGGGGTAGCCTCATACCAAAGTGTTCAGCTGGAAACAGTACATGCCTGATTTCAAGCTTTGTGCCTTCCTCCAGCACTCAGGAGTCTGAATGAATTCTAAGGGAGTGTGTGGTTCTTTGGTGCAGCACCACCAACAGCCAGTTGAAACCAGTGTCACTTTGAAAAACTGGCTCTAAGGGCTATTATAAAAACAGTTTGTGAATGTTGGGTGGTTTCACTATAATGAAAAAGACTAAAAGGAGTAAAGAACAAGCATAAAAATGGCTTAATAGTTCAGATTTCAATGTACAAAATTACATCTAAGTGCCAAGTACATCCATATTGAGATGCAAATATTGTGCCTGATCAAAGTGAGGCAATTTCTGCCTTCTCAAGGGACTGCACAGATCACTTCAGTCCATACCACTGACCAGAGGAGCTTTGATGATAGAATAAATGTACATGCTATTATAATTTGTCTCTTGTTCAGTGACGAATGCCAGAAAGCCTAGGGTACCCGGCTCATGCTACCTTCCATTACTATCTTTTGTCCCAGAACACAATATTCAAAGTGCTGTGTGGCAGGAGAAAAGAGCTGAGGAAAATTTCTTTCTCTAGGGAAGGGTTGGGAGAAGCTCCAAGGCTAATCTAATTCTTTTTTTCTGCTATTGTACCATCTATTAGCAGTTTGATATTACACCATGAGGGACAATGAGGTTTTCTTATGTCTTGATGGAAAAGATTCAAGCTCCATAAGGTGGTTCATTTAGTAATTTGTTAGGGCATTTTGTTATTTTCAGTTACATTTGAGAAGGCAACACATGTGATGATAACTTGATGGTTTGATGCACAGGGAAATGTACAGATCAATACTTGGCTCTGCAAGGCAGGAAAGTTCCTGCTGAAAAAGACTGAAAACCATTTGTTTAACTTCTTCACATTGAATAAGTGACTATTTCATGTTCTAACAACTCCCAAATAGATTTGTGAAAAGGTCTATGTCTCTACATAGTGTTTTTGGAGGTAGACATGTAAACCTTCTGAACTGACAAGAATTCTTGTGACTTCCATTAGTGTGGCAGAAAGTCCAGCTCAGTGCATCGCCCTCTCAGCAGAGCTTGGTTCCAGTGTCATGCCAAATGCATATGCAGTTTCTGTCTGACTCAAGTTACAGGCAAATTTCCATCTGCCTGCTGAATTCTGGATAGACATTCAACTAACAATAGCATGCAGTAAATAGACAGCAACAATTCTTGAGATACTTTTGCTGAAAGTGCCTGAATGTTTGGATTATTGAATTAGGCAAAGGGATATTTGTTCATTTGACTTAATCACCTCCTGTTTTGGGAGTGTAGCTAAGGGAGACAGGAGAGTGAATTCATCAGATGCTATAAATGCAAATGTCTGACCCCTTAGGAACCTTTACAAGAGCTGCTGGTTTAGTCCAGCACTGAGGTCCATTTTGTCCAGTATTCCATCTGCAGCTGCAACCTGAGACACTAAAAAAAAAATAAAAGAATGCCATAAATACATTATGTATAGAGTAATCTTCCCTGCTTTCAGTTTCTGCTGATGAGTGATCTAGAGAAGGGGAAAAAGATGATGGTTTTGGCACTTCTGATGAAGTATGGTTTTTTTAAGGAAGATTGTATTTTCTCCTTGTTTGCAGATTTGGTGGAAAAATGCAAATGTTAGATGTGTATAGAAAACTAAATGTTAGAACACTGACCTTAAATTAAGAGAAAGGAAACATGTATCTTTATTGATGGTTAATGTAATGTTACTAAAAGTCTTTCTGTTGGTATTATTAATAACAAAGCAAAAAAACCCTCCCTTCCCAAAACACAGAGTGTGTATTTCCCACAATTTATATTTATTCTACCTGAATTCTCTAAGTCCCTTTTTAAATAACTCCGAATTAAGTGTATAGTAGATATTTTATAAGTCTTTTATAGCTAAATGTCATCTGCAAGCTTGATTTCTAGGTCTTATTTCAAAGGCAAGTTTTATATATAGTTCAAGCAAGATCACATGTTTTACTATCCAGTCTTCTGTACTAGTGTCTGTAACACTAACATGACTTTTCCAACAGGATGCTTAGAACTGCCTGATTCTATCAGTATATTTGAAAGCATATATTTCTTATGATTGTCACATATTAGGAACTGCATAGTGTTTAGTAGATCTAGGCCACTAACAGTGCTAATACTAATTACTTTGCAGTAGCTCCAACGTACCTCTGTAGAGGACCAGAGCTTTTTCCCTCTTACATGTTGTAAAAGTTTAGCAAGAACTGCATAATTTTATTGTTCTTAAATCACAAAAAAGTATTTAGCAGTTGCATTCTTCTGGGTACGCTGGGTCCTAAACTGCAAAGGAATCCATTTTAAAACATTTTAATGCTGGTTTATGATTTATTATTTCTCTATCTCTTTCTGTACAGCTTTTTTATCTTATTGCATTTTACTTTCTAATACAAGAATAACTGCTTTATTTTGAAAATAAACTAGCAGAATCATAAGTATTTTTTTTTGTTTTTCTGAAGTAACATTATTTTATTTTGGGGTTGTTTTTATTTATTTGCTTACACAATCGATGGAGATTGGCACAAGTTCTACATTTTTTTATACATCTGTTTCTATTAATAGTTCTGCTCAGGAGTCCTAGCTTTGTTCCTCTGTTTCTTGCACTGAATGGATTTCAGATTGTGGAAACAGGCATGGAGGGATAGTATTGAATGTGTATGACATAGACCTTCTGTTATTGTTTTCAGTTCTGTTCTGTGAAGACCTGTAAAGAACACATGGTATCAAAAAAACCCAACCAACCGAAAAACAACTGTAAAAATGTATACAATGAGGCTGATACTTGATTATCACAGTTCTAGTCTGGGCAACCAACAGTTTGTCAAATGTTTGCACTGAATTGGAGTAGGTGTGAATCAAAGGGACTTCATAGCTTTATATTTCTATTTAATAGTGCTACAGCAGCAAACATAGGAAAACCAGCAGATGGGCATAACTGTGTGACTTTCTGAGGTTGTAACCCTGAAAAATTAAACCATCAAATAAAGAGAATGTTTTCATGAGATTTCTGTATCTCTATGGCCAGGTCTTAAATGCTATTATATACAATTAATAGTTCGGGTCAGGGATTTAATGCAACAGAAATATCCAGCTCAAAGTAAATCATTTTAGTGTAGATGAACCATCTGAATGGTAATGGACAGCTGTGCATGCATATGGAACATCTACCTTGTTTGATAAACTTGTTAAGTATACCAAAATTCAGAATGCTTATCGGTGTACTTGGACTATAAGGAATGTGATTTTTATCTATTTAGCTATATGATAAAAAGGGTCATTACAAAGCTTTTCTTTGTGTCTCTAGCACATGCAGAAACCACCACTGTTGGAAAGATACCTTTACTCATTAAAGGTACATTCTCTGTTCACTATAAGGGAATATAAGCCCATCTAGTGCATCCATCCCTGTTGAAACAGAGGTTGTAAGGAAGGAAAATTGACTCTGCTGCCTACCTCAGCTGACACAGTACAATTAGCCCAGCTAATGAACTGTCAAAATATCATAGACTTGGTATTTAATGGCTATAGCTCTTGCTAAGACTTTTCCAGCAGGCTAATTTCTAAAAGAATGCTGGCTTTTGATACGTCCTT
Source organism: Agapornis canus (assembly GCA_036873685.1). Lineage (NCBI taxonomy): Eukaryota > Metazoa > Chordata > Aves > Psittaciformes > Psittacidae > Agapornis > Agapornis canus. The sequence continues at coordinate 33,403 of JBAFWW010016534.1, forward strand.
TGGACATGACTGTGAGAAGCCATCTCCTGGACAGACACTAGTAACTGTCCTGCTGTAATGGGTCTGTCAGCAGCTTTTCTACCCTTGTGAAAGCAATTTCCTCATCAGAAGGACAGGTTAGAGTTTAAACGTTGCAGCATCTTTTTTAACGTTGTAAAACATGTTAGTTCAGAGCTGTATTTCATACAAGGTTATAAAGGGGAGGAATGCATGCCATTTGTATCCAGCTGCCAATAGAGCCTAAATGTGACAGTAGCTGAGCAAATCCAGGGTGATGAAGGGCTTCAGGGAATGGCTCATAGCCTCACTTGTAGAGATTGAAGGAGACCATGGCATATGTCTTATAATTTTCTGAATAATATATGATGCTCTAATGTTGTGCTAATATGTAGGAAACCATTATTACTTGTGTCACAGTCAGTGATCCTACTCTCAGCTGGATAAAAAGGATTTTGAGAAAGATGTTATCTACCCTAGATCAGAGATACTAAGATACATTCTTCTGGTTAAAATTTCCATTAATCAACATAGAAATCTACTAATCAAAAAATGCATCAATATATTGAATCTTTATTTTTATCACATGCTAAGCAAAGGCCAGATGATTATATGTTTTGAATCAAGATTCTGAACTACTTTATCTCTTCGTTATGTGGAAATGCATATTGGGTTTTTTTTCCTTCTCTTTTTGGGTAGCAATTTTTAAACAAATAGAATGAATTTAAATGCTGAGAAATATTAATGGTGTATGTTGACATTTTAAAGAAACAAAAATAAAATCCTTCTTTGGAAGAAGCACAGTAAAATCAGTGGAGATTAATTAATAGGAATTAATTTGGCCCAGTGAACCCTGAGGGGGTAAGAATATTCCAATAACCTTAATTTAAGTAGAACTGGGCACAAAATTAATTTTTAATTTCCCAGTAATACTTTTTTTTTCTTAGTCATGAATTGAAATGAATAATTTTTAAAAAATATATTTTCTGCCAAATAAGTTTTAACTACTGGGGGGGGGGGGGAATCACTTGAAACATTTTTGCATCATAGCAAAATTAAGGTTTGCCTTTTCAAGACTTTTGCTCTTAAATTAAGCTGTATGTTTTTGTTTAAATAATTCAGAAAGGAAGATGAAAATGTACATTGAAGTGCTCCATTTTCTTCTAGGTGCAATTTCAAGCAATTAAAATTTTTTATTTATATACATATGTTTTCAAATAACAACCGTTTTAGTCAGTTTTTGATTTAAACTTTAGAGATTTTGTGCCTAGATTTGATTATATAAACCTATCAGATCTGAGCTTCTATTTTAGAGCTTTTAGTTCTGGTTATAGAATCTGTCAAGGAAAAATTGACCATAAATCCACACTTTTGGTAACAGAACAATTATTTTAGGAACCTTGACTTCTGAGATAATGGGCCAAGTTTTCAGCTGATGTCAACTGATATCAGTTCACAAAAGACAAAGTCTCTGACCCAGAGCTGATTAGGGTTTGGGATCCTGAAATTTCAACTCAATGTTAGAGAATTTTCTGATGAAGCCTCTTTATTGCTCAAGAGTTGGTTATGATTCATATAAATGTATGCTTTGTCAAAAGAATAAAATGAATGATTTAGCACAGACATGCTGTTACAGTAATAAATGTCATGGACTTCATTCTCCATGTAAAAGGAACTGTGAAATCAATAATGTCTGCCACAGAAGTTCTCAGACTGTGGTCCATGGAATCCTTGCCTGTGGTCTGGGCAGAACGAGCTGGTCAAAGAGAGCTGACTTTCCTGGTTTCAAGCTGACAAAAGACATCAAAACACAGCCAAAATAAATTACTCTACTTTTGCTTCTAAGCAGTCGCTGCAGTTGCCACAGGCTTATTATGCAGCCATAGACAGCAAAGGGGAAAAATATCTGTGAGCTTGTGTGTCAGCATTGCTGACTGCAAAAATGTGAGGACTTCTGTACTTTCAGGCCACTTTTGTTTATGCTGATGAGATTTCACTTTCTAGCACTGAAATCTCAAGCAGAAATTGTGCACTCAAGATTCTTAATAAGCTCATTGCAGAATCAGGCTGAAAGAAGCTTCATTTATAAATGAGTGTATTTTTCCCCTGTGTAAAGCTTTATGGGTCATTGTTGTCAGCAGTTTTAAGGGTGTCTGTAAACACAAAATGGATGTTTACCTAATGAGTTATCTTCCTCCTTGTCCTTTGTTTTCTGTTTTGGCTATAAAGAAGCTGTTTCCTGCACTGGGTGAACCAATAGCATATTGATAAATTATCAAAGAGGAAGATGAGATATTGTATTGCCAAAGATTATGTTACCGCTTTTGTTATTATTGAGAGAATTAACCATTTTCACTACCCTGAGTGATCACAGAAAAAAAACCTCAAAACCAACCAACCAACCAAACAAAAAACCAACCCAAAAGGAGGGGGTAAAAAAAAAAGAAAGAAAGCATGAGTATTCATGGACCTCACATCACCAGTCTCAGCATCCAGACTGGAAGAAGCTGGGTGTTCATGTATAGTGAACACTAAGTAAAATTTAGCAACAGTGGAATGCTCCTCTCAACTTCTACAGTTTCCATATGCAGATGTGCATATCTCCAATTGTTTCCGTTACATCCATTTCTCCTATATTGAAGAATTTGACATTAGCTTCTGCATTTGCATCTTCCCCGCTGTTGTTAGCAGGGTTCTGTGAGCATTAGATGCTGTGAATTGTTATATGACCTACTTTTTATCAGCTTTTATCTGGTGCCTTCTGGCTTCTTCAGAATATGAGCTTTTCCTTATGTGTTCCTCTCTCACTCTTTCTTTCTCTCTGCTTAGTCTTCAAAGATGTTTTTCTCCAAAATATTAACAGGAACAAGAGGGACAACAACATCAAAGTCAGCATATGTTTGTTCTTTGTTTTTCCAGTTTTAGTTGTCCTTAGGTGGTTTTTTGAAATTACTAGTTGGTAATGATGAGGGAAGTTATAAGCAAAGCATTGTAAGGTGAGTTATTTTGGAAATTGAAGTAGTTTGTGGTTTAAATACTGGCTTCATTGAGAGAATCACCTGTACACACCTAGGGCTTGTATTGTGTTCACTCTGTAGTCTTGAAGCTGGTAGCAGTTTGTGGAGAGGCTGGTCTTTGCAAATTGCTGATATCAGAAAAGGCTTTTTCTCTGCAATAAATAATTCTGTTAGTATAGTGTGGTGTTATACGAGTGCAAAGCTTGTGGATATGGCTTTCTAATGCATCCCATTGCAAGAACTTGCCATCAGGGTTTCCTAGTATTTAAAACTTGAGTTACTCAGACTGAAAATTGCATTGTCAGGTATCTGCCTGAGGCTGTATTTTTCCAGTGTCAACCAGAATGATTCATCTGTTTCAGAGAATTTATTCAGTAGAAAATGTTTTCTCCTCCATGAATATATAGGTTAAGACAGGCTAGGACCTGCATGCTTTATAGTAGGCACTAGAAACTTAACTAAAGTTTGCTTTCATGGCAGAGAAGCACCTCTTGTCTTCAATAGGGAAAAAAAACAAAACAAAACAAAACAAACTTGTTTAGTGTAGTTCAGTTATGAGTCTGTGTTAAGGGGGGAACAGTACAGAGTAGCCTTCATGCAGACTACACAGCTTTAGTACAAGCCCAAGGCACCAGGAGTAAAGGACATGGTTTCTCTGCCTTTCATAATATGAGGTGTCTGTGGGAGAAAATACTGCAAAGAGACCTGGTTAAGGGGAAAGAGTATAATTGAAAGCTGCTGAGGGAGAAAAGTTGTTACTAGAAACCAGATATCAGAAAAGAAGACAGGCATTAAATGGATAGAGAAACAAGGATGGGAATCCAGGAGGACAGCGGGAAATAGGGTAGGCTGAGAATATAGATTAGGATGTAGAAACCACAGAGTTAAGGTGTAAATAATGAGGAATTTTATCACAAACTTCAGGATAATCCACAATGAGTTATTTTGGGGCTGGATAAAAATCTTGGCCCTCTTGTATCTTGTGTCACACTTCATATCCCCAGTATAGCAGCTTCCATGCTCCGTTACTCCTTGGCCACCTTTCTCTGGCAGCAGCTCCTGCCAAATGCAATCTCCTACAACATCCATGGTTTGAGCTGTCACAATTGAATCTCTGCCATCCCAGAAAGCCTGGCTCCCCTAGTCTCCCATGTTGCTACTCCTCCCATGAGGAGCAAGGAGGGCACTGGCCTCAGCAGCTGCAGCATCTTCCCATCTGCGCTGCTTGGCCTCCAGAGGCACTGGCAGCCACTGCCACATCCCAGTTCTGGGTGTTACAAGGCTGGAGACAGGAGAAACCTTTTTGCCTAATTGAGCAATGCTAGCTGCTGTGTAGTCTCATCTGCTCTTGGGAAAAAGATGTGGTTCTGATGGAAGCCTCCAGCAGGTTGGATTCAATGTCCCAGGCCACCCTAGGCTAGATCGTGTTAGACTTTCTTAACTGTGTCTTTCTTGAACCTTAGAGTGAATCCAGGAGCCTTTATGTCCTCACAGTCTTTCCTCCTGCCCTCAGCATTATCATGTTTGAGTGCTCAAGCAAAAGAAAGTCAAAGTGAGGTTATGCAGGCTACTGTAGAGACAGCATTTCCTAACTCGTGTGTGCTTGACTTTATAACCCTCATGCAGTTGCAGCACAAAGGTTTTTCTCATGTTATATGCCTAGAGCTGTAGCTGATTCATATTGATAAATCTCCACAAAACCCAGGGCAGTGAGTTTATAGGAGTCCTCCTGTGACCTGTTTTTTATAGTACATATGCTACTTACTTGAAGACACTTGTCTAAATAAAAAGTTGAACATAGTATATGATTATCCTGGGTATGTAATAAATATGTCTTGAAACTTCCTATAGTGGTGGATACTTGCAGTTGTCTTAGTATAAATGTTTAAAAAATTAACTTTCTGTATTTTGTCCACAAGCAGGCTATTATGGTAAAAAAGTCATCTACATTATTTTCTAATTGTATAAATGCAACTTAAATGAGCCAAAGGTTGGCATATCATAACTATAATGTACTTTGATTTTGTTCCAGTGGCATAGTTAGAAATCACAGGCACACATTTAGGTTTGCTATTCTGAAGTTTATTTTATTAATTATTTTTATGCCTTTTTCTATCTAAAGATCTCAGTGTAGAACTGTTGAAATTTGTGCTACTCTGGAGGCACAAGAAAAGCTCTAAGAATCCAATCAGCTATTCAGAAACAAGCAGCCTTCTGCAAGCTTCAGCTCAAAAATATGACTGTCTACAAACCAGTGGTGTATTATTGCTTAAAATTTGATGAAGTTTAGAACACTAGTTGCCAGAGAAACTTAATTCCTGCTCCGTAAGACTGATTTTGTAACTGAAGAAAAGAGAAAGAATTTTGGAGTAGATACGTTCCTGCAAATTAAGAAATTCAGCAAAAAGATTTTTTTCTCAATTTATAAAAAAGGGGGGATGAGGAACACATGGCAGCTAGGTAAATAATAAATAAAACTAACATTGGATTCAGTTCTGAAATAACATCAGTGTGGGCAAACAGGCAAACACCTGCCTAGTCAGCTCACACAGTGAACATGGCACACAAGCACTGTTTTCACCTTTTCTTCTTCCAGCTAGGTATGTTCAGCAATTTGCAGCAATGCTGCAGCGTTCTCCTTGTACATTGCTGAGGCAGATGCAATAGCTGTCCTTTGGCCATACTCATCTGAGGTTTTCTGGACTTGTAAATTCCGTATTCCCCTCACAGGTGCATACATTATATTTTAGGAAGACCATACTGACTGTCACCTCTAGGAAAGTGAAGGCTTTAAAATTCAGCCATTGAAAATCCTGACAAACCTCCTTATGCATTTAAAAAGAAAATCCTTACAATTCTGTCTTTAGATATTTTAGTAATGTGTATTCCAGGGAGAGGCAATGAAACAGAAGCCTAATGCTGTGTTTATTTACATACCAGAGTTTCATAATAAACATTGATTAGCTCTTCTGGATGAATAAAATGCATGAAATGCAAAACATTCTTTCTAGAGGAATTGACTTTGCTAAAACACCTTGAACGAAAGCCAAGACAAGAAATATTCTTCAAATGTGCATATGCTACTGTAGAAATTATGGAAAAGGCACAAAGTAAATCTTTTTATGCTGCAGAAAAGTCCCACATGGTGCTTACTGATAGTGAAAATTAGTTTATTAAAGGGTTTAATTTAGTTATATTACTATTTAAATTATACTTTTCATTTGCAAGATATGTCCTATCACCATATCTCAGAGTGTTTTACCTGCATTTATAGAGTCTCAAGACAGTTGTCCTCTCTTCCATCAGGGATTCTCTCTTCCTGTATTTGTGCACAATATAGCATAACTGAGTTCTGATGTTTGGGCACCGCACCACACTAGACACTACTGTAGTGCAAATCATTATCATCAGTAACATCCACAACATTTTAAATATCACTCTGAGATAAATACTGGGATTACCATTTTAGCATGAAGAAAGTGAATTGCCTTTATTTAAGATATTTGTGAATTAGACAAGGAAACATGTAAAATGTACACTGATGAGTAGAAATTTGTCATATAGAAACTGATGCTGACTGAGATATTAGGAGATACATTGATGTAACAAGAAATTTAGTAAACCACAGAAAAGAGACACTGAAATATGTATAACCCCTACATGAAGGAAGCACTTTCACCAGCCATATGAAGCTTCTATCAATCTGAAATGCAGGTGAAATAAAACTGTTAAAGCTACCTTTTGGTTACCACACAAAATTATTTGTTGCTTGAGATTCAGCTAGTCCCAAAATCATGGCTGTCACCAGTGGCTGGGAATACAGAAGCAGGTTGTTGTTCCAATGAATGTCAGACTTCCTTATTCCCTTGTTTTTCATTTTGCCCTCTTCTTTCTTCATTAACACATAAAAATTTGGGGTTTAAGACTTTATTTCCCTTCTACAGAACTGTGTATTTTATTTATAATATGTAGATCTTTGCTATAAATGTTTGATCAACTTTTTAATCATCCTAATGTCTTGGTTCTGTATGTTCTTTTGAAAAAAGTAATGAAAAATCAGGTAGGGGAAAAAAAAATCAGTTCTTAGTTCTGAAATTTCTCTCCTGTTATCGTTAATCTTTTTATGACCATACTTTATTTCACATGCTGTCATTGTGTTCTCTTTTCCATTTTCTTTGAAGAATTCAGCTCAGGGAAATACAGTTCATTTTGCTATTGCTTTCCTTCCCTTAATCATTACTAATCCCTGGCAGCGTTCAAGGCCAGGTTGGATGAAGCCTTGGGTGACATGGTTTAGTGTGAGGTGTCC